>JAARMF010004528.1:0-14786 GCA_022844705.1 Toxascaris leonina
CTATGTCTATGCAGGTGTCCGTCTGCGCGTATGTCTGTAGATCAACTATGCGCATATCTCAAATGCAGTGGCAGATTTGCCTCTTACTTAGTACTCAATTGAAGCCACTGCTAATAAATCACCTCCACTGGTCCCTCTCAGTCTCTATTATTTCTGGTATGCAGTTCACGAGCAGTTTCTCCCACCACACCAACACAAATATGCTGCAGGCGTTCAAAGAATTGCAATGCTATGTAACATATTCCACAGGAGATGTTCTCTTCGTAATGCTACAACATAAGGAATACTACCACAATACCATTAATTTCCACGACATTTGAGCGCAAACCATATCCCTCGACCGTCGCAAGTGAATGGTCACGAAACGACCCATCATATATGAAGACAAAAAATTCGCATTCTCATTAGTTTACGAGAAATAGAGGCCTATCTTCTAAGCTCAAACACTAAATGGCGATAACAAACAGTTGCTCATAGCAATTAAGGCCAAAACAATCTTTCGAAAGAGACCCATCTGGATCACACTACGTTTCATTCGTTCATTTTCGACTAGTCTAAACAAGACGACTTTTACGATGAATAATTAATGAACCGAACAAATTCTTGCCTCTTATTGAAAAAGGCTTTAAAGTCTCTTTCTCCTTCTTCTCTCTATAAGTTCCAAGCCTGCTTTTAAATAAGTTCTCATTACTGACGCATTTTTCAGACCACAGACGGATTCAATGCATTCATACTCGTCCTAATAAGCCAACAAATAAAATCATGGTAGCCATCACACTCTAATGAACGTATGAACAGACGCAACGGATCGATGAAGCCAGTACTCCATTTCTATGAGCGAAAAGAAAGCCGTTTCCAACAAAAACCATCTTAACCTTAAAAAACTAAGTCCTAGAAATGCTTGAAGATCGCTTCGACGATTTATCGATCTTAAGAACCCTGTGAAGGCACCTTCGCTATGTATACAACTTGCGTCTTCATCGCCCTATAAACTATTCACTCACAACAGCTCTCACACCTCTCCCCTCCTCGCCCGCTTACAGCTGAAGACATCCTGTCCCGATTCCAGAAATACCATGAGAAATCTTGTAACCATTCAAAAATTGTACTTGAGTATAATTATCGCGACAAGGTGACGAGATCTCTCCCTTCTTGAGGGCGTCATATGCAAATTCATCATCTCCATCAACAGTACTGCCTGGTGGATATAGAACGACGAGTGGATGCTGTGCACACATATGACGCATCATCTTAATAACATCGCCCGGTGGAGTCTGAAAGAGGATTGCATCAGCGATTTGGGTGATCGACCGCAATATATGTTGAAACAACGGATGGCAAATGCAACGAAAACTTGACAGCTTATTCTCACAAATAATAAACATACTAGTTCGATACCCGAATCTTTTCCTCACCCACCCTCCTCTCTCTTTTCCTCACCCACCCTCCTCTCTCCCTCTCCCTCCTCAGCTGAGCAAAAAATAGTCGGTTAAACGGAAAATAACGTGATATAAACACACCAATATATGTCCTAATTTCCCTTCCGATAGATGTTCCGCGCGATAAACACAATCGGCAATATTTCGATCAACTGGGAGAACGATTTATGGAAGAATTTAATTGTAAACATTTGTGCAAGAGGGCTCATTCGCAATTATTCATAAACGATTTATATCTACAACAATTTGAATCCCTCTATAAGCGATGCAAAGTGGATAGGAATCGAATCGAGCACGACAGCAGTGTATAATTTACATTTATAAATGAATTTCTTAATTCAGCAGTTTTCACGGAAACATGCCTAGCTGCCCGTTAATTTTCAAAGTCTCATCATCCTCTCTCCTCTAGACTTAACTCCACTTTGAATTGCACCCGTTGTTTATGCGAAAATATTGCCATGAAAAGAAAAGTTTTTTTAGGTTATTTAGCATAGGAATGAATCGTCATAGGTCACAAATATAACTCTGTTAAACTTTCAATGAATCTACACCAGAATTGTCATATAACATAAAGGGGTAAGTGTCAAAAGCGATACGTATCCTCATTGCTACATTTTTGTCGAGGATTTGCAGACAGCCAACTGATTGACTGATCGTTTTTACGCACTCAATGTCATAAAGAAAAGGCAGCCTACTTCGTCATTTCAGCAATATAGCGGATATAAGCAAGTCCAAAATTGATCGGATATTGCACATACATTTCACTGCTCAAAGATGTCCAACAACAGGAAATTATGCTTCAACAAAAACACTTCAAAGAAACTCAGTGGGGCCATTGCCCCCTCCCCCTCCTCCCACCCCAAAAAACTGCAAGTCACAACTGTGCTGACGCGCAATCTGTATTATTCGATCGAAAGGATCATCGATACTCGGCGATCGAATTAGAACGGCGAGGTTTTTTGAATGTTTTATCTCACAAGTCTAGCATTCGGCATCATTTCCACAGTCATAATTCAATCTGTACAAAACAAGGTGAGATTTGGGGCTAAACAACTTAAAAGTCTCTCATCCCATATTGTTTAGCTTTAGATGTATTCAGCTATAAGTCAACCAAATAATAGAATAAACTGCGATGTTTTTGAATAACCTTTTTGAAACAAATTAACGCAGATATAAGTAGAATCGATGAAATATTGCAATCATTTCGCATTAGCAGCGAACGCATTCGTTCAATATCGCATTGATCGATAGCGTTGAACAATTGCGAATAATCCGCTGACGATGTCAACAATTTGTCTATAAATCATTTAAATCGCTATTGAAATGAATATAATTATTGGGGGGGGGGATGAATCCAATGAAAATGAGGGCATTAATGTGCATCGAAAGGTAGAAGGAAATAGGAAAAATGACCGGGAATTCACCAAATATGAAACCAATGAAAGTGAAAAAAAAAAGAGGAAATAGGAGAAAAAAATTTTAAAGGACAAGAGTGATAATGCAGCGGTCGCTTGAATGACTATCAAAAATGACCGTTCTGCCCTATCGGATGGATAAAAATAAAATCCACTGAAGACGGAAATCACTTGAATGAAGGCTTTACTTGGCTGTTGAAGTATTAATCCTCTCTCAGATACACCCTATTCCTCTTTTACATTGTTCGGCAACCTGAGAAATTTTTCGTTGCATGATAATGTTTCCAATAAATTCAGGAAACCTTTCAAATCACTGCACATGAAAAATGTTCTTTTAGCGGCATAGCTCAATAATACGTCAAAAATTGCACAAATAAGTAAACAAGTAAACAAATAAACAAATAAATAAACGAATAAATAAATAAATAAAATAAAATAAATAAATAAATAAACAAATAAAGCTCACCATATATTTGATCAATCTGCATGCGATATAGATGAGCGAAATTCGTCAAAGAAGGTTCCACACAACCATCGAATTGTCCACATTGTCTACGGAAATCAAAATGTCCCCAGTTTACAGGTGTACAAGTAAAACCAATCGACAATCACTATGATAGATTTCTGATTCTTTAGTCACCTTTGAAGCACTCATTTTGGGAATAAGGTGATCGCTGAAGGAAACTCTCAAAAACATCATTTTCATGAACGAAATAGCATCCTTGTCAAATCAATTACCAGTTTGGTTAGCCATCCTTCGCATATTCCAACAATACGTTCCGGCGGTTAATCTGAATACAAAAGGAGCAGCTATCAAGCATTAAAACCCACTTCTGGATATCGATTCTCTGTTGGTGCATGATGTTATTACCAGGAAACGATGAGCACTGATGGATCCAATCAGATGCGAGTGTATAACAACCCATTTGTTCAGCGAGCAATGCAACAAAAAACATTAACTCATCATCCACTGTGCCCATCTCTGCAAGAAAACATATAAAACAACAGCTATATATAAATAAGAAATAAACTCAACAGTTGGGAAACCCTTATCACTATTAATTCCCAACATAAGGATGTGATGAACGAAGCTATTTTCATATCATTTTTAACAGTAAAATTTCTCCATTCCTGTTCAGGTTTCTTATAGTGCCACCATGATTTTGGGTGAAATAAGTTCAAAGGTCAGTCGGAAAAGCTGACGGCAACGGTGTGGGTATCTGCAGACGTTGCAAGACCCTTCAGCAACACTGTTTTGCTAGCTAAACGATGTAACCATCTTTCAACATCGTTTCAGAAGCTCGTCGATCTTCCACTCGACGACACTGTTCTTTCTCAGGCGCATAATACTAATAATATGTATTACGATTGTTCGCTGTTACAAACCTTGGGATGCGCCAAATCAGATATAGATGTTTTTACTGACGTTTCGGCTCATTGAGCCATAATCATAGTAACAACCCTATAATACAGCACATTATATATATAGACATCTATACATACATATATACCCATGTGTGCGGACGATTATACAGTACAGAGGGAAATAGATGGAGAATGTGGGGAAAAGAAATAAATAAAACAAAACAAAACAGAAATGAGAAGAAAGAAAAAAGAAAAAAATTAAGACAAAAAGGGGGGATCAAGATTTGGTGGCGTAGAAAAGTGAGGACATTTCCACACATTCACAGACGAACTAATAAATATTCTCAACAATCATAACCGCCTTGTTGTACCTCCTCCTCCTACCCTCCGCAAACTCCTCGTTCGCAATCGACTTTACGACCGTCTTTGCTACAACCCATCAAAATGAGTGGTTTGCTGCAGTAACAAACTGGGTGATTGCNNAGGCAAAACGCACAGTCGACAGTCATGACGCTCACGGCGTGAACATAATCGTTAAAGTTCTCGCTCGAGGCAGTGGCACTCTTCTTCGCAAAATTATGGAGGCGCGTCTCATTAACCTTTTGAACCCCTCCATAAACGGATGTGTGGAAATGTCCTCACTGCATAATCTTTTCCACGCCACCACATCTTGATCCCCCTTTTAGTCTTAAATTTTCTTTCCTTTTCTTTCTTTCTCTATTCTCCTTTCTGTTTTGTTTTGTTTATTTCTTTTCCCCACATTCCCCATCTATTTCCCTCAGTACTGTATAATCCTTCGCACACATGGGCATATATTTATGTATAGATGTCTATATATATAATGTGTGGTACTATAGGGTTGTTACTATGATTATGGCTCAATGAGCCGAAACGTCAGTAAAAACATCTATATCTGATTTGGCGCATCCCAAGGTTTATAAAAACAAACAACGTAATACATATTATTATCATTAGTATTATGCGCCTGAGAAACAACAATGTCGTCAAGAATATATATATANGTTCTGTTCACTAGAATTCAAACCTCTTCACTGTTCCAAGTAAACAACGCAAGCTCAACAATAATTTATCATCAGTGATAATTAGTTTTGCCACCTGATAAAACACTAAATTTCCGTTATAATAAGAAAGAGAAGATAAAGAAAACAGCCTCAATGGATAGTGCCCTCGTTCTATTTGATCATATCCACACACAACGATAAAACGCTTACGAACTGCATCATTCGCCGCGTCGAAATCAAACATATTTGTGGCTTTGATGAGAACGCCATTGCGCAACATTCTCATCGTATGGAATGTAAACCGCTCAACGGCCAACGTCTGAAAATAAAAGTAGCTTATAAGGTCAAGGCAACCGAACAACGGCCTAATTCAGGCCTCTCCTCTCCTCCACTCGAGATCTATTTTTCTCAAATTTCAGAGGGAAAATGTTATATCTAAAGAAAACCAATCAGTTCAACTCTTGCACTCCCACGATCAAGCCAAGTCTATGCAATCATTCAAAAGCAACAACGAACGTTTTGCAGTGACCAACTTCTGGTATCCTTCGAAGCTGAGGTTAGAGATGGAATCGAACTTGAATGCCCTTAAACAACAATTAGATGCCCTACATATTACCTATGAATGTTATCCCATTTATTCGAAATAACATAGAACAATTGAGAAGAAATCAAACCAAAAGTCTGCATCTTCAGATGCGGCAATGAAAATGGGCTTACAGTTGGTTTCAGAGAAATAGATTGCCCGTAGAGATCGGCCACCGATGGATACTGCTCTCGTTCTTTGAGCAATGCCTCAAAGAGATGCTATTTCAACATGTATGCCTAACAATCGCAAAATAAATTACAAAACGTAAGTTAACCGCTATTATCTATATGGTTACCTCCCCTGCAACATGTGAACACAATATAGTCCATTCCTCGACTCTACCTATATCTTCTGCACGTAATTAACAATAACAGTGATAATATCAATGATCATCTGCATCACATCATGCATATCAGCAATCAACAGGATGTCATTATGATTGGCACACACAACACCTCACATTTGACTACGCTTCATTTCGCCCATCACCTTGATACCTGGTGGACATCGAAGTCCATTCTTCATCCACTTACTATCCTCACACCGTCATGTGTCAAAAATGTGATCGCCTTCACAGATGCGATACATTCTCCGTTTTATGTTTACTGATTCAATCATAACCGTTCTTATCATTTGGTCTCTTTTCGAGTTGCTGTTCTTGTCCATCAATCCCCCCAGTATCAACCTTTTTGAAATCTATATTCGTGATTTGTAATAAACAATTAAACGCTTCAATAACTACTGCAGTGAAAAGAATAAAAAAAAATGAAGATGCATCAGCAACGTTTAAAAGATGCATATTTTTTCAAGACATCACGTCTTCCCCATTAAATACACGAATCCTTTCAAAAATCGACAATAATTTAAATAGCACTCAAAAATAACTTGACAGATGAATTCAAATATGCTAGCTCCATCGAAATCAGTTGTTCAGCAATTATTGAACAACCGATTTATTGAATTGAATTCCGAAAAGTAGATAGGCTTAGCTATGGACTATCCATGAAAGCTTGTAGTATGAAAATTCGCTATCATGGATTCAGGAGAGTATCACAACGAAAATAGAGGTAAAGAAGACACGAGCGAACCTGAAGACACCACGTTTCAGCCAATTTCGCATCCTCCTTCATCGCCATATCAACGGCACGTTGTGAACTCTCATACTATAATTAAATCAACAATAGATGAATGCGTTCCATTGAGTACGGCGATGGAACTTAGTCCTGTGTTGGGGAAATTAGTGGTAAACACGTCGACGGCTCTCAAAATTGTCTAATTTCCTCTCACATCTCGATTGGAGAATGGAAAATCTTCCTCCCCCCTATCGCTCATTGACCAAAAAAAAAAAAAAACGCGCTATCCATAACGATTTTGGAAGGAACGACAGGGAAATCCATTAGACAGGTCGTATTTGACTGTCACATCAATAATACTCAAGTAGCAAACCCAATCAACCACAATGAGATGAAAAGATCGAAGCATAAGCACAACCAAAAATATGCCGAGGAATCAACGAGCATAATAACATAAGCCGATATCTCTCTAGCATATCGACTCAAATTTCATAGCGATGCTACAAGGTGTCCAATTTATGTTTCTCAATGCCATTCAACGTTTCGTCCTTTTCGCATATTTCATTTTATCCCCCAAATATTGTGCACACTCATATAATTACAAACTTTCATTATAAAGATGCTAAAATTTAAGATTTTTTATGCAAAATTAAACGATGCACTACATTATAAAACTCTAAAGGGCAATAAAGCATAAGAAGATGGAGGAGCACCTTATTGAGAGTGAAGAAGAACAATGCGAGAAGTGACCATGCGAGTGCGTTGTTGGCATTCAAAAGGAGTGCAGCTTTGATGCAATGCAATGATGATAGTGGTGAGCCAACTATCAACACCGCATGTGCCATATTTGTCCACAATGTTGACTGCACTTGTTTGCAACAACTCATCGCAAGTGCATGCTGGAAGCCCATCACCGCCCTTAAAAACACTCTCTACAGTAGTACTGAAATATTAGCCCTATTCAGCAGTCATACTTCTCTAAGATTTAAAACTCATGTAAAACGATAGCCTCGCAGCTTTTTCGAAGAGTTACTCGCTTCCAGATTTTATTTGAGTGATGGTAATACGCTGATAATAACGCATCTGAACTTATGCCTCTACACTTCCTGTTTGCGACCACACCGTATCGTTCACCCTTCTATACAGCTACTACAGAAGTGAAATTATAGAGGTATATCCGCATCGAAGTGTTGAAAACAACAACCACACTACCAATGATTGGGCGGAAGGATAAAATCCCCTGTAGAAAGGCAACATAAGTACTACAATGCTTGAGTGCATCTATTTACCTCTTTGCCAAATGTGTATCACCACAAAGACGAGATCGGCGCAAGAATGCTAGACCAACGTCGTTCCACGATTCGGCAGACGGTCGTAGTTTGGTGACGGCAAAGTATGCATCCGCGGCGATCTTTAGCGCATCCGCTTGTGAAGTGATTGGCCATTTGCTTGGGAAAATTAATTTGGCGAAGGCTTGTTTACCAAATGTCGCCGTCAACATCAAGGAATCACCAATCACCTTCAATAATGCAACACTGCAATCGACGCTTTCCGATGTTGTGTTCAGAAGGGCAAATAGATCGTTGAGGAGTGGAATACGTTTCGATGGCGACGTCTCACGATGCGCCATATGCAGGAGCACATCGGCATGCAACACCAACAGACACTTCGGTGTACTGGCACTCTCATAGAGCAGCTTGCATTGCTCCATCGCTTCGTCGAACTGACCACACATTCGATACATCTGTGCCAACTGAAACATGCCTTTCAATAATATGCACGCTGGTATGGGTGAAAGGGATGGAATATAACGGGAGAAGAAGGGGAATGGATGTAGTTAAATATGAAAAAGCTTTTGTACGAGCAGTTTGCCGAGTAAAAACGATGACTTTGCAGTGCTGCCCAAAAGCGGTGTCAACTCATTTTTGATGAGCATGTCTACTTTACGCAAGCTAAACCCCTTTAACGGGGGCATTCAGAAAATTACAGAAGAATGATCGAACGAGCGCTCGAAGTCATTTCGTCCTTTCTTTACGCTTCTCTGCTTGCCCCAGCTGCCATCTAAATACACCAATGTCGATATTAAGTTCAGATAAAGCAACGCCGATGTCGCATCTCGTTTCTAATATTATATAAGCGCAGTCGAGGAATGCTACGATATAGAATAACTCGGACATCGGCGTCGTTTTATAAGCGCTTTTCGTTGACATTTCTCCGCTTCACCACCCTACGCACACATACTACAGCACAATGTTTACACCAACTATCAAAAACAATCGCCTTCATAAGTATAACAATAATAGTAACAAAAGAAGAAAAGACAAAATTTCAAATTCCATTCAATTCACTCGTCGAGAATAAACATTTTCGTAAACATGAGAAAAGCAACAAGCGAGAATGATTAACTGACGTACCAATACCTTTAACGCATGCCCTCTGACGATTATACGACACTGCGCTTTCACCATGCTTAACCACCCACTCAACTTTTATTCCCATTTGCCAAATACGGAAAGATTTCCCCTTGGGTTGCTATCCTTTGAGGCTTTCCTCGGCCAACTCGATGTCCACAGTGCTTACCTTTCAGAGTGTTCTGATATTTGCCATGGATAGCAAGAACTCTACGAGCAATAGATTTCTATGCAACCAATACCCGGTGTGACATCAACCAATCTATGAGAGAGTCGTAGCCCCTATAACACCTATGGACCAATCAAAGCTATTGAGCACAACTATAACAAGAAGAAGAATACCTGCATTCGAGCATTCGTATTCTCTGGATTGAGCTCAAGCACAAGCTTGTAGGTTTTGATGGCGCTCTCAAAATTACCCCTCTTACTATAGGCGATCCCAAGAGCACATAACAGCACCGTATCATCTCGAGTCAAGCGCAGAACCGCTTGCAGATCTTCCACCGCCTCGTTAACCTGCCAAATCCAAGTCCTTCAGTGTCGAACAACGAACGTAAATGAGTCAACTCTAGATCAGAAAAATAGCAGCTAAAGAAATGGCCACCTCAATTGTCAAGGGTTCGCATTCGTTTACCACCTGAAATGATCCCACAAACTTCATTGTAAAAAAGTCAGTGTTTGGGAAAGTGAAAAGAGTTGCTGCAAACGTCCAAAAAACACTGTTCTTCAGGAGAACATTTTCGAAGTCATTAGGGGCCAACAAAATTCTTTTTCAAATTTATGATGCTCAACTTATTAGCATAAACTTTAATAAAGAGACTATTAGTGATTCCGTTCTATATTTATTTATTTATTTATTTACTTATTTATTTATTTGTTTATTTATTTGTTTATTTATTTATTTATTTATTTGTTTATTTATTTATTTATTTATTTATTTATTTATTTATTTATTTATTTATTTATTTCACGTCCCAAGGTGGGAAAACATACAAATTGAATAATGCTAACACTCAAATTTTTCTAGCAAAAAAAAAAAAACATGCATTATCCACACTAACCATATTCAATTGGAGTTTAAGCAATGCAAGTCGTTTCAATGCCCAAACACATCGCGGTTGCATCGTCAAAAAACGTTCAATATTGATAAGTTGATCGCGTTTTCGCCCTTCCAAGCCGAGAAGTTTGTCTCGCAATTGCACCACCTCATAAATAAAATATCATCCCCATCCGACGTAAATTCACTATCAAATTGAAGCAATTCATCATCATTTCTCTCTCATATTTGTTCAATCGACGATTGAAGACAAATTTGAGGAAAAAAGCATTGATTTATGATAATTCAATAAGCCATTGATATCCATCACTCTCTTCTCTTTCAACGGCCCCACTCATAGATATTTCCAAAAATATTGCACATGCAATAAACGGTGGACAAATACAGCATATAATCAGGAATGAAAAATTGTAACGTCATATGTGAGGAAGAAAAACGCTGAAACTATAAATAAAACTTGAAAAGGATAAGTGCAAAACTTGATCTATTCTTAGCAATGATGGAAAATATCTCACGTCTTTATATCTTCACCCTCGCATACACTCTACCTGTTCCCTAATAATCCTTGATACCTTGATGTGCTCATAAGTGCCATTTGAGAAAAATAATACCTGAACTATCATTTCCAATTCGCCACACTGTCCAAAATATATTCACGATTCGCTGCTTCCGCCCATCAATGAGGATAGACCCCATCAAGCGTTTCCTACTCAATTTATGAGAACAATGGTTCTGCACCTAAAGTAAACAATAAGAATAAATATACCCCCAGATGCTGAGGTCGTATTTTGGCAGCCATCTCGAGACATCCCAATGCCTTCGATACGCTCCGCTTCGCCAAGTTTTCACCGAGATGGTAATATATGCGAGTGTTGGGACCACTCAATTTCACCGCCTAAACAATAATATTAGTGCCATAATCAGCGAATATTGCGGATAAACCCATTTGATAAGCAACAATATTGCAGCGATTGAATGCAACTTCTTGCCCGATTGACAAGAAGGCGTATGATATGGCAATAGAGAACACCTCTAAGGATCTTCGTTCAATTCTACTTTGAACACAATTTCAACGAGAAAGCAAACAAAGAGCCCTATATAAGTGAAGTTTCTATCAAAAAACAAATGTCGTTTAAAATTGCTGACAAATCAACTTTCAGAAAACGAAAGCAAATCAAAACAACAGCTCTACTCAATCGCAATTTGCAAATGGGTACAAAAAAAAAGAAAGAAAGACGATAAGCGAAATGAAAACAACCTTAAGAAGTAAAGCAGTAGCAGTGGGGTTATTGCTATCGATGAGGATAAGTGCTTCAGCGAGTACCACCATAAGACGCCACGAGTCGGGAATCCTTTCAAGAGCCTTCTCCGCATTCTCTTTTGCCTCTGAAAAATTCATTTTCTCTTTTTTGGCTCAATTTCTTTTCCTCTCGCTTTAGGATCAATAATGAATAATAATAACCCAAGGTTGAGAACTTCCTCAAAAAATGATCAATCAGGATGATGAATGACATTGCAAAGGGTCATAAACATCACTCTTCCCATGACTAAATATATTTTGCATAAGTCAACAACTTCTCTTAGAACATAACGACTAATTACCATAACAGAGTATTAAGACATAAAGAGTTTCAATTGAGGTGGCAGATATATTTTTCAGAAAGCATGGGGAGGGAATATGCGCTTGTCAAAAATAGTAATGGCTTGAAAGAAAATAGCTCCGAGGCAAAAAAAGGAAACCTTACAGGACAAATTGACGATGTTCTATAAGTTGGAGGTGTCTTAAAGTGGTGCTCCGCTAATAACAACATAACTCAGACCGCTACATTGCCATGAACGTGAAACAAACGTGAAACTATTCCTATAGAGAAAGAAAACAAAAGAAATATGTGGAAGCAGATTTAAAACAAAAAACAAAAACAACGGAAAACTGAAGTATAAGTGGGAAAGAAGGAATTGACTCATATGCAATCATCAATTTAGCTCAAAAAGGTCAAAACAAGAGCTTTTCTCTAGCAATTAAAGAGGATGATTGATAAATCACACCCGAGAGAAGGCCCTTCTTTGCGGCATGTAACGCCATCCAACAATATCTCTCCTCTTCAACAACGTGCATATTGTCAAGGGTCAACAAAAACTCCTGCGCACAATCCGAATCTGTACCTTTCTGAAAGAAAAAACCTTAAAAAAAGAAAAAAGATTATTAAATTTCCCATCTGTAGGAATAAAAATTGACAGATTTTTGGATAAATTTGGAAACCGACCAAACAATGAGACAAGTTTCAATTCACAGAATTGAACCCCATATATTAATGCGAAGAAACGTCCGATTTGTCCATTCTGTCCGATGGATCTATTATTTTGGCTAAAATCTTTCATCGTTTTATTTCTTATATTAAAAGAAAAAAAACTATTAGTCACAATCTATTCCCGCCTCAGTAAGGAATCAAAAAAAAAGATGGCAGATATGATCCTCATATTAATAGGGCTTGTGCTTATGTAGATGATGTAGAAACGTTCGAGCAAACAAAACAAATATTGATAAATTAGCAAAAGTGCGTGAGATATTGAGAAGCGATTCGGTTGTTTTTAATTACTTCATTAAATTTTCTCAGAGAACATAAATGGCATTGACAACAAGAGTGAAATACCTAATTTTGTATATATAGAAACCGGAAAGCAAAGAAAAAAAAAAGAAATTTCCCTAACCATAATAATGAGGAATTTCCAGAATTGATTGTTAAAATGCGCAGAATCAAGCAGTTGATGAAGCATGTCTATCGAACACTCATCGCCTATACCATCTAATGCCTCAGCCTTCGCGGTGAACAGCCCTTCTTGTGCGACGCTCTCCACACCAACATGCTTTTTCTCAGATAAGGCCATATCAACCACCTTCAAGACTCGTTCATATTGTTCCTGCTTCAGATACACCAAAACAGCCAATCCACTCAATGGCCTGCAAATGCCACTAAACGTGAGTATTTCACAGGAATACCAATCACTCATAACAAGGCGAATTGCCCCGGGGGAATGATCCCCATCAACAGTTATCTCAAATACAGACATCTCTGATTGCTTCTCTTATCTTCTCAAAATTTCCACAAGTACGAAGATCTATACACCGGAAATGCATCAATATAGGAGATAATAGCATGAAAAGACCCATTCATAAGCAAAAAAAACATGTGGATCGGTTCATGAGCAGCTGGCACGATCGACGAATGAGATTCGGATTCTAGCAGGTGTGGCCATAGAATAAAATGAGCAAAACTTCTTCGCTCTCCATGATCGACGCGTTTTGGACCGCTGAGTTTGAAGATATAAATACGATAAAGGTTGTCAGTGCTGACGTTATTATGGGAAAGTTTGCGGTTTCAACTGATCGAGGACGGTAGATTTGACCTCCAAAGGTTGGTAGATTTGACCTCTACAGGTTTTTCTCGTATGATGAAGACGTGCAACACGCTCGAAATTATGTGCCTACCCTTGCATAGGTGAACGATTGCAATTCCCCGCCGCTATATATCGCTCTATTATCACTTATGACAATACAGCACAACACCGCTAGAGTTTTCTCTTAAAACGATAGCACTAACGAAGACAGAAATATTTGTTACGAAGCATAGGCATGTCTGATAAAACTTAATTGTAACACAACGCCTCATAATATCAACATTTACATTAAAATTATATGAACATTTTAACTTATATATTCACTTAATTGCATATCTGCATCATAGTTGTATTCACATTTGCAATAATCAATAAAAATAATATTAAAAAGATACCATGAAATCTGTTCCGCATTGAGAGTGAGCAAAAGATCAAATGCTGCCTCGAATTTACCGTCACGAATAAGCTCGAGAAGTGATTCAAAATGATTTCGCTCTTGATTCGAAAGCAACAAATCGCATAGGGATGTGTCGAGCTCTCGACTACACAATAATGTCGCCGCGATAACGCTACGAAATGAGTTCATCGCCCAATTATGTGCGAATAAGTGATACCTTGGCGCAGCGTTAACCAATAAATTACGCAACTCATTGCATGACTGAAAAAAATATTCACTCTCATCTAGGCATTCATAAGAAAAAAAAGGTCAGTGTTTCTCTTAAACTATTATGGTTCGACATTCCTGGAAGTCAGGATTGGATNAACTATTATGGTTCGACATTCCTGGAAGTCAGGATTGGATTTTGCAGATGACTGAAGCAGGGGAATTGAAAACTCAATTGCATCCCATCCAATAAGAAGACTAACAAATATCACTCATAATTTTCTTCTACAAAGCGATTATTAAAACAATTCTCTCACTAAAAATATTGGGAAAACAAAGAGAATCTATTTTTGCCGCCACGCTTTATAGACGATAGAAAAGGCGACTAATTCTTTCTCATCACTTGATCACTTGATTG
>JAARMF010004530.1:0-14782 GCA_022844705.1 Toxascaris leonina
CATATGTGCCACTCTGCCAAAATTTGCATTAAAATTCGGGCATTGCTTTTTCTCGAAATTACCAACGGAAACTGGAATCTATCTCCTTTTCTTCGATCTAAACTACTGACTCCGAAAATGTACTCAAAAAAGTGTATAGAGTGCTTGCGTACAGAGCACGCCACTGGGCGAAGCGCACTTGGCAGAACGTTGCGATAAGCTGGCATTTACTCCTTCTAGAGAATGAATTGAGCCAAAAGGCATTCACAGTGCTGCCGAATGCTGCTAACCTAAGCTGTTCGATGGGAATACCAACATTTAAGCAACGACAAATGCCTATAAGAAAGAACGAAGTGATTAACTGATTTGCTCAACGAATGAATAGGAATGAAGAAAAGAGATAGCGTATGAAACTGCTGGAAGGAACAACACTTAATAATCGTACTTTACGTTAAAGAGACTGACACCTCATTCTTACTTACATTTTGATTTCATTTTAGTGCACTCTGGACATGGCCAATTAACTCCATTAGTTCCACATTTGTTGGTCGCGATGTGCATCTGACCCAAAACGTAGCCACTGTGAAAAATATCGTTGTTTTCTGATAATAAAATTAACGACGAACGTCTCATTAAACGCTTAAGAAATCTGTGGAGAGAATGAGCGTATCAACAATCCATCTCACTGTCCATTGGAAATATTCTCGGGAATATCGAGAAGCCACTCAACCTCAAAACCACCGTGCTTAAAAATGCAGCAGGCTGAGAGGAAGGCATGCAAACGTCTATCTCATCGTTGAACTTTATTGGTAGAACAACTCTTGTATGCAATACAATGTTAGTTTTGATGCTGCAGGGATGAGATGGGTGTGCGATAAGGTGAGTACTTCGATGGAGAAGATTCACTGCAACAAACGGAGCAAAATTCAAACATCGAGCTAAAAATATTAGTGTTAAGGGGCGGTAAACCTTCTCCGGATGAGTTTTTGCTTGTAACGGGCATGAGACTGTCAGTATTTTCTCGAGTATCAAATGTGTGTTGATAGTGATCATGTGACTTAGCAATCGCAAACATGTCATCGATATGATGAATGCACATACCATGAATAAAACGTCCAGTATTCAGATAATTTGTTTCCCACGGTCAGTCTCCTGACTTAGCGGTCGGCCCTCCCATAAATGTCTATAACTTGGGACGTGTTGCAGGAGTGAAATAGGCGCGCAGAAACAAATGTATCCACTGTAGAATACTGCTTTTCGCTGCAATGGAGAATCCAATGCACAGCTCAGGCTGTCCCATCGTTCACAATAATACAAAATCTACTGCACATGTACTGTTGGTTCCTAAGAAAGCTTGGCTTGCTATTTTATGCTGCCTGCAAATGTGGCAATGTTTCCCTGATATCATGATATCTCTTTCATTGTACAGTTGTCAAGCACAAAAATCTCCCAGTTTGTTCTTGCTCCAAATGAAGGGTATTTCCGAAATTTTCGCCGCTTATTGAGGGAGTAGTGAGACCATCAGCTTTGTAGTGATGCATCTTGCCCTTTCTAGCACATCAAACAGTGAGCTTTTTCAATCTCTATTTATAGCAATATGGCAGATATAGATCCTCTCTAGGATTGCTTCCAGATTTCCAAGCTCCGAGACTTTCCTCCGTTCACGATCTCAACAAGCGTTCTCGGTAATTACGTCTTTTCACTATTCCACCATAAGTCGGTGCTCCTGCCTTAAAGTAATAGCAGTACAGCTGTTTGAGCGACAAACCAGAGAGCAAAACAGCATCCATAAAATGAGCCGAAGCCGTTCAAAAAATTCTCATGCGAAAGAAGGCTCTTTGCTCATGCAAGAGCAACACTAAGAAATATTCTGATGAAGGCATATAAAATTAGCCATATTTTCGCTGAAGTTATAAAACATATGCTTCACAGTGAAGTTCTGCAAGCATGTCTTCAAAAAATATTCGGCACGTCTTAGTGCAGATCCGTGGATCTATTTATTGGTGAATGTCATCAAATTATTTCTAATATTTAAGCGAATTTCATCCAGCACAATGGTGAAACAATCAAAAATAATGTCACCAATCCAATAAATGTCGTCATTCCTCGTTTCCGGTCCGACAGCTCAACATCCATTTTAAAGCAAATGCGATAACTGTGGCCCCATCATCGGACTACCCATAATATGCGATGGCTCATTTCATCTTTCTATTAAATTACTGAGTTGGTGCAGCATCAATTCACTAGAAGAATCTCTTTTCTAAATGTCATAAGTTTGTCTTGAGAATTTTATTTGCGCAAAGTGTGATGCTCAATTCACCATTATTTTGTTCCTTGAAACAGCATAAACACACAGCATTCGCCATATAATCTACCACTCAGAGGCGCTTTCAATAGGCCTCTTAGCAAGGTTCGTTTTCATTTCTTTCTTTCTCGAATCATTTATAAGCTTGTTTCTTGTCATGCACTATCGGAGTACCATTATCTTCGAGAAACATTTATATCTATATTTATATTGCAACTCCTACGATATATCCTCTAGCGTCTGAAGTCTTTTTCACGACGATATTTGTTACGTCCCTGATTCGATGTATTTTAAGCACTTTTAACCGCGCCAAAACGCTGACATCTCAAGTTCGTATTTTTTCTTCCACGAGTAGGACGAAACCCAAAAGGCTGATGCAGTGACTTTAGAAGATCTGAAAAATGCTATGCTAGTACCCTCCGAAACTTGCTCATCCTAAAAAAGAATGGAGCAGAGCGGACGGCGTGTTTTGCTTTTGTTCTCCAGATCCAGATATGTTCGCAAGGCACCCTCAATCGAAGCTCGAAGCATAAACGTTCCGCNAATCCAGATATGTTCGCAAGGCACTCTCAACCGAAGCTCGAAGCATAAACGTTCCGCTTATTCCCATCAATCTGAATGTGATCATCGAACAGTGATGCGACGTTATCAAAAATCGTGCCACGAGCGTCATGAATTGAAAGCCGACAGCCTAACACTGCACTAAAAAGTGGTTGGCCGAAGTAGAGGACTTTGGCATCTAAAGAAGTGCCCGACCCTTTGGGATTTCTGGGCAATTAGCACAATCCATGTACGACATGTGATCGATCATATTGTGACTAAGTGCACCGCATGATGCAACAAGTCCTCGCACTTCGCTTTGAATTATTGCTGCCTATGGGGAAAAAATGACCGCTTGATGTGTCGTTAATCAACGCATAATAAAAGAGGCTAAAAATTCGGATTTGTTCTTTCGTCTGTCAGAAAAATAGTGATTTGCCATCGGATATTAATCTTTAATTCCTTTAGTTACGAACTATATCGTTTCTCTCATGCCATTCCTTACCAGCTGAATACATTTGTTTAGTTGATTGCATATTGCATTACTTTAACATTTTTTTCATTTCTAGCCTGAACGACACCAATTATGAGGAATTCATTGCAGTCAACATTATGTCTATAAACTTTTTCAATGCGACAATTTGATTCAAACGATACGAAATATTCCTATCGACACATTGTTCCACGGCTATAGATCTATGACAGAACACGCGATTTGTGTATGCAAAAAAAGAATAATGCATTTTAACGAAAAATCTCTGAAAGCGTCTCATTTTCCTTGCCGATATCTGAAAGTCAATAGTCTGCTTAGAAACTAGTGTGAGTGTTCACATTGTGAAGGCGACACTCTCTATTAAATTCACTACGTCACATCACTTAATAGAGTGCTTGAATTCAATTGAAGCCGTGTGATATTGGTATGGCGACCGAAGGTGAGTCAAGGGTTCAACATCTAGAAAAAGCTTTCATATAAATGTCACAAAGTATAAAACAGTTAACACCTTGCCTCATATCACGTGAAAGTCTGCTAGCCTCACTCGAGATGGCGGCTATCGACGTTTCGTTCTCTAGACTGGTTCAGGTATCCGCGCTCACAGCTCTACTAGCGATTTTTCAATGTTGGTATTGGACAATGGGTATTCTACGAGCATTTCATCATGTCCATGTCTGATGGAAGTGCCTTGAGCCGTCGGTCTGAATGACTGAGGGAACATTTTCTAAGTTGGTTACCTCCAACAGTGCACGTTGTTGCAGTGGACTGTAATCTGCAGTTCTGCGAATCGCTCGAAAGATTTTATTGCTTGTGCTGCTCAAGCACTCACAGCTATATAGGGTAATTCATAGGAAGAAAACTTTATGTAAATTTCGTTGGTTTTGCGTCTACTTATACCAGGTGATCGCTTTGAGCTCATGAACAACTGAATGCATAAGCCAGATCCCTTACCATCGTATTTCCATTCAACTTAATGTTATAATGCTGCAAGAACTGAAAAAACAATGCTTTTCGTTAACATATATTTATGTATACAGTGGGTACTGAGNCATAGATTTATGTATACAGTGGGTACTGAGGATTCTTTCCACTGCTATGCTTACGGAAGCATCCACTAATACCTACAGTTTGTTAGCCGTTCTGATAGTTTCGTTGCAGTTTTGTTTTTCAATGAAAACAATTTCGCTACTTTAGTCGAGATGACGGTACATAGGGGACGTCTCGTTATATTCGTTGAGGGCATTTCTGCCGTCTCTTGAATTATTCATTGACCTCTCGGGAATGAGGTGACTGTGATTCCGAGTTGATGGCTTTTGTGCTCTGCCCACCCNGCTGTGATTCCGAGATGATGGCTTTTGTGCTCTGCCCACCCACTCAGATCCGTTTACTGCGTGGAGGAATTAGCCATAGACACATCTCACATTTCTATAAGAACAGAAATTTGTTTCACGATAATACCGGAAATATCAACTTTTTTTCGGGAATATCATGGGTTTTCGTTTTCTCCAGCCACAACTTTGATCAGAGCTTTCCTCCGGGTTCATTTCTTGTTATTTCATTCATGGGGAGGAGAAACTATNAGATGTCATTTCTTGTTATTTCATTCGTGGAGAGGAGAAACTATAGGCCGTGACCTTTTCCTGACCTTCGAGGAACTTAAGAAGTTTGCTAGATTTGCATGCATACCATTCAAGTCCCACAATTGTTGAGCTCAAAAAGTAGGCTGCTCACGAATGAAAGTATATGGGTGTTTCAGCGCGGTTAGCCCAAAGTGTGCTTTTTCTCCTTTTTGATTCAATGGACCTGTTTCTCATAATCTCGGTGAAAATTAAGATATGCAAAGCAGCGTCCTCATATTTCAGCTAATGAGACAGACACGACAGTACTCCAATAAAACGTTCGCATTCCGCGAAACGAGTAGATNGACAGACACACAGTACTCCAATAAAATGTTCGCATTCCGCGAAACGAGTAGATAAAAGAAAACACAAAGTAAGTGCGAAATGCTTGCAGCTTCTCTGGACGATTCCAACGCACATTTATTTATTTATTTATTTATTTATTTATTTATTTACTTATTTATTTATTTATTTATTTATTTGTTTATTTATTTATTTATTTATTTATTTATTTACTTATTTATTTATTTATTTATTTNGAAGTGAAAGAACTTTCACTCTGAGGAGTGCAGCAACAATCTCGCCGCGCAATCATATTCAAAACCAACAGCCAACATGAAAACCATAAGGCATTACCATATAGCATTTCAATGTCACGCTTATACATTATTTCCTGTTCATTTCGATTTTTTGCTTTCATCGTTGACGATGTCTGAAAACAATTATTACATCGCTCTAACCGCTGTGCGTCCCGCTAATGAGCATGAACTAAGTTTTATAATATGCAAAAACTTTGTATTTCTCAGAAAACAGAACAACGAATACAAATTCATCTTATAAGTACTCTTGACATAAAAGATTCCTCATAGTTGACAGATGAAGCTGTCGTGCTAGAGACGCTCCCATCGGATGTAACCGAAACTAACTTCACTATATACTACTATTATACTACTTTCTTCGCTATATACGCTCCTCGCGAAGACTGTGATAACGATTAAAGAAGATTCTACGAGCAATCTTGCTGTGGGCAATTCCCTCTATTTTATTTGTTCGCTCCTTGTAGTTTATGTTTTTTGGCTAAATGTGTGCACTGTGAATGGTAGGCGTTGACCTATTTTCAAGACTTGTGATGATAGGAGTTGTGTTTTTGTTGTGCAGTTTTATTTACAGACAATAGCCAATGTGAAAAGCACTAAGGGCTTATACCGAGCCTATAGTCGGAAGCGAAAGCAGAGCAGTTCTTGCAACTAGCTAATGAATGAGTGGTGCAGAATCGAGTGAGACAACGAAACGGGTCGAAACGTAGACTGGAACAGAGCTTGTGTTTAGATGAAAGTAGAAACTTACAAAAAAAAATGGATTGAGCCGGAACGAAAGATACAGGAGGGGAAATATTCAGGAGGGACATTTTGCATAGATGAAGCATATGTGAAGCGCATGAAAGCAGTTTGCAATTTGGACGTCAGGTGCATAAACTTTGAGTTGGGTGTTGAAATTTTGCATAATGCTCGCTGACATAATATTAATAACACCATCAGGGACAGTTTTGGTGCTGGAGAGTGTACAAAGATGAGCCAAACGTTTCTACTGGCTCTCAAGCAAGCTATTTTGTTCTGTTAATGGAAGCAAAACACAAAATTGCCAAGGTCTGGAATGGGAATNNNGCCAAGGTCTGGAATGGGAATGGCTATGATGAATGAACCACGAAAACGTTAGCCTAACATTTTTTAGTGCAATATGCAATAACGAATTCTACATGCCTTAGCGCAAAACCGCTCACAGTGTTCAACTCCTATTGCTTCCGATGCTAACAACTAATGCTTCAATGGCTCTTCGCAGAGTTTTCATGGCCACAGTTACAATAAACGCGCCCCTTTGGACAGCCGAAAGCCCAATTATTGAAAGTGATTTAAAGTTGTTTATACACCCAGGTACATACATAGTGTCGTTGGCCATCTTTCATGACGCCTTCAACACCTTGAACCACGTTTCACGTTAACGCAATACCCGCTTAATGCACGTGATGCGTCATTGTGAAACGAGCGTTGTATAGGCCATTTCTAGCACACCTTGGCCAGAAGAATAATATGCAGGAGTTGAGTAAGGTGTTCACTTCCTGCTTATTATTTCCTCCTCTACAGATACGAAACCAATGTATTGTGCAACTCCGATGTCGTTTGAGAGAGAACGTAGCAAGAACGAAGCTCACAAAAATCATTGGCGCACTTATTGTTCGAGGAGAAGCAGATAACGAACTCAATGAATTTATTCATCCATCGTAGTCAAATGAGTGAACAAATAAAGGAGTAAAGAAATGAATGAATCAGGGCATTATGCACCATTTAAAGGGTTATCTTTTTGATGATATCTCCTCTCGTTCCTCCTCCTCCTCCCCTTCCCCCCTCTTCGACGCTATAAAATGAGTGTCTGCAAAAACTTGGTTTCGTCAACGTTGGTTAATTGAAAACTTCGTTCGGTAAGTTCGGCCGGTTTGAAATNNNGGTTAATTGAAAACTTCGTTCGGTAAGTTCGGCCGGTTTGAAATCATTATTTACTAATTTTTCCTTCTCGTAACGTAGTCCTCGAGGCAAAAAAGTCACTTCGGGAATATGGCGTGCTGTGGGTAGAAGGTCGTTTCGCTGTTTCACTGCCTATTCAAATGCTTTAAAAGCCATTCGCTTTTTTATGACGCTTCTCAATTATTAACCAAACTAGAAACGCTCTGAGAGCTCTTTTTTTTCGTTCAGTTGCTGTATTCCTTATGGGGCACCACAGCACCAGGAATGTAATTTCATTGGCTCTGCTTTCTGTATCCATTGTACGCCTCTCTTATTGCAGCACACTGACAGATCTGGCCACTTCCCCATGTGGGTTTCGCTTGTTCCTTAAAACACTTAAACGATGTTCTGTTGAGAAGAAACGATCCTATCATTCGCCAAATACGCTAAAGGAGCCATTTTCGTTGATAATGTGCTATAAGCAGATGAATCGCGGTTTCGACTGTCGTTTCTACACTCCCCTTAGTTAATTGTGACAGATGGTTAAATTCGTCAAATACTCTGAGGTAATGATGAATTTTAATATACAGAGTAAGTTTCTACTAATGAACATGTGTAGTGAATCATTTTGGTGCTCGTTTGTCATTCCTGGAGTCGAGACTCTTTTCAGGAATGGATCCCTGAAAAAGGTCTCGGCTTTACATGATCCATGAAAAGCGCGAGTTTTTTTTTGTCTCTTTGAATGAAGATATGGCATACAAAAAGAGCTAACCTTTGAATTCTATACGCCTAATACGTTTTCTGCTAGCACACCAGTCTCAAAAATATCTTGAAGAAAACGAACTCATAGCCCTTTTCAGAAAATGAATATTTGCCAAAGTACGAGCTTGAGGAATACATGGAAACTACATTGGATGAGTGTACATTACGAAATTAGTTATTTCTCAACAATAAAAGTAATTGAATCATATAACGAGAAGTGGCGTTAAATAGTGATGGGAGTCGTATCTGATGGCTTCGTTGCATGATTCGAAGTTAAAATATTTGTGGAACGATTACCTCTTATGCTTTAAGTTGATGCAATTGTCAGCGATGTTCGTTGTTTTTTGTTTGCTTTTTTTTTCGATTTGCCCTTATCGCTTTTTGTTTATGCTTAAACGTGTGACAACTTCTACAAAGCAGAATTCAGAATCTCCGATTCTCTAATGGTTTCTGCAGTTATTCGATCGATGAAATTAGGAAAACGTAAATATTGGTGAAGTTTTCTGAAGAAAATGATACCTAACGTTTTGTTTTCTCAGATGGCAAAGTTGCTGGTCGCTTTCAATATAGTATTGTTGGCGGCGATGAGGCCATATGCATTGCGTTTCGAAGGAACAAAAGCCCCGTAAGTTCAGCACTGCTTAAACTAATGCAGCAAAACTCGGCGCAATGTTTGTCTGTTCGATTTGTTTTTTGCTTGTTTGTCTACCTGCTGACGATTATTGGGCTGCAAAATGTTCAACTGTCTCATATCACTTCTCTAGTCTACACACCGTAAAGCATTCCGCCTCGATAACAATGCTGTTGATGGCAAGTGCACCTGATATATCAAATCACATCGAATCAAATATAAATACAAGATTCGAGCTAACAATAAGCAGCTTCCATCGACCTAAGAACTCGGAGAGGTCATTGCAGGCTTGATCACGGATGCTACCAGTGAAATGATAGGTTCTTTAGACAGTAAATTCTCAACCAGTTGCGCCATTTCAGCCCACTGCAAGGCGATTTAGGCTATAGGTCTAGTAAGCTTCCGAAATAGTATCTGCAGAATCTTAAACAAGAGACCATAATTACTCCTCCACACAGTAAAGGCGTCTCAAGAGATCGCTGGAAACAAAAGCGCGTGGCACATTCGGTGTCCATGTACGCATTGGGATAGGATTCAAGCAACATTTATAGTACTGTGATTCTGGGGACTCTGATTTCTGACGAGTTTATAAATTATACGCGGTTCATCTTTCCCCGTCCCCCCCCCTTCCCTCTAGGCTTCAGAAAGGCTTCCTGGCTCCTCAGTTGAGCGCTATGAGCTGTTTCCTTGATTACGAATCTGCAGCCAGGAAAATCCACTGTGGAAGTCACGAGGCGCAAGGGTGTATTGTGGATTTTTTTCATGTGTTATATAGGTTGTCATAATCAGGCTTCCACATAATAGAGAAATATGTCATGCTCAATGCCCGAGTGAATTTGAATAAGATGTATGTATAGCACGTACTCAACTTCGTATAGTATTCCTTAGGCTGTTGCTTTCTGGATAATTCCCTTACCATCTAATTATGATAAAATGCTAACAGAGGCTACCATTCTCTAATAAAACAGATCAGAGAAATGTGACCCCAGAACCGACTTCGGCGTCGCCCTATAGAGTGACCTCTTTGTCTGGGAAAATCCGAGCGAGGAAGCTTGCCTCACTTTATGAGTCAGTGCCCGTAGAATGCNCAACTTCGTATAGTATTCCTTAGGCGGTTGCTTTCTGAATAATTCCCTTACCACCTAATTATGATAAAATGCTAACAGAGGCTACCATTCTCTAATAAAACAGATCCGAGAAATGTGACCTCAGAACCGACTTCGGCGTCGCCCTATAGAGTGACCTCTTTGTCTGGGAAAATCCGAGCGAGGAAGCTTGCCTCACTTTATGAGTCAGTGCCCGTAGAATGCAATTACTTTTTTGGGAAATCGCGGTGTGAATCAGCTTTGTATACCTTGTTTATCCACCACTTTTTGGGAGTCTCGACATCAACAGCCTCCCACATTCGCGGCGTCAGTGATCCCTAAGATTGTTGCATACTTCGAAACCTGACGTGCAGAACCTGCAGAGCTTGACCTATTTCTCCCCGGCTTAGAAGGTTTCGAGGATCAAGAGCAGAATCCTGTCAATCAGGGTTACTGTTCGTGGTAGTTCTGAGCATCAAAAATTCACAGATTGAGACGTTTAAGTCTGGTGATGCATCTACTCATTTGCCATTCATCCAACGTTGCTGTGTTCCTTTTCTCTTTTCTATCAGATTTCTCACCGAAGGCACGATGATTTTGAGGTGACAAGAAGGTTCACGATCAGTTTATAAGCGAAGAAGTGCAATACGTAGAGGAATCTTGTTTTATAAGCTACCGGGATGCCTACAATATCATTTCATTAAAACGATAACAATCGAAAGCTAAATCTTTTAGTCTTCAATTTCAGAGCACATACTGGTCACTTGTACAAGCTCATAGAGAAGATGAAAGGCGCAAATATCAATGATGTACCATGGTCGACAATGCTCATTCAATATGGTGGACACACGGTGAGCAAGTCTGCTATATCTAGTGTTTTCAACGGTACCGTTTAGCATAAGTCCAGAGTNNNCTAGTGTTTTCAACGGTACCGTTTAGCATAAGTCCAGAGTAGCGCAAAATTTGTTTGTAAAGGACCGTTTGTACGCATAAATACTAGAAGAGCTTGGAAATGCTTTATCAGCTTACAATTTCTTTAATGAAAAATATAACGATGTGTTAGGTGCGCTGAATGCGAACATTGAGCTTAAAACTTCAATGCTCTGCAGATTTCTGACAGATTTCACGACTGAAATTCAAATCAGTTATGATAATTTTGAGGTTATTTCATTTATGTAAACCGTAGTCATTGCTGAGTGAAGAAATTTTCGCATGTGAGCATGTCATTCTGCTTGAAAGCCGTTNGTGTCATTATTCTGCTTGAAAGCCGTTTTTCCGAGCATCTTTCTCAGGAACGCTTCAACTGGATACTCCTAAGAGGCACAGGTAAATGGTAGCTCACAGCGCCAAGGAATATGGAAGGATGATGAAAGCTCTGAGTAAAGGATGCCTTCGCCAATATTGTTTTCGCGGAAAATATGTTGAAACCGTTGCTACATTGGAAATGCAAGCGATATGTTTCGGGCATTTTACAACCTTCTGCTTGTGCAGGAAAAAAAATGAAATACTCTGGAAGGTGAGCGGGATAGTTATGAGTGACACCCTGACGAGAGCGCAGGTAGATATTTAATTCATAAAATAAATGCGAAAACGCTCAAATTAGCATTTCCGTTGAACTAGACGCTAATGCGCTCGAATCCGAAAGAACTGCTCATGGTCGGAAATAATTTCTCATAATAGAAAAATTATGCCTCTATCGCCGCCATCCTGGTTTTTGCAAGAGACGGGCAAGGCATTTCGCGGCATTCGCCGGCGATGGAATTAGTCAAACAGAACAGTCGTATAGAATCTTTGATAGGAAAATGCTTTTCACGATATTATCTCTATCCTACTATTCAGATGTCTAATTCGCCATCATCGACGTTGCTATCACGTTCTTGTTATTTCACACCGATTCAATGCGTTCTAATCTTATCGAATGAACGAATGAATAAACAAGTTCAGGTTGCTCAACAATTTTCCAACTTTTTTGTTTTGTTAAGTAGACACAAGTGCTTCATACGTAAACTGTTTGCTGAACAAATCAAGCTTTAAAACGCTGCATTAATTCTTCTCTTAAATTGTTACATTTCAGTAGTGTGAAACCGTACGTACGATTAAGCCTTTTTTCGCTTTTCATCTATGCGTGTTCCCATACGAATCGTTGACAGCATTCAGTGAGATGCACTATGCGTGTAGTTTGAGCACGAAATATATCGTTATGTTTAATACAATAACCAGTGAGCAATCACTCATTCAGTGAAACGATCGAAGTCAACTGTCTATAATTCACTTCCTTCGTTGCTGAATATTGCATCTGAAACGCTATACGATCTCTGCTACTTCTAAGCACTGATAATTGAAAAAACAGATGTGTATCGATGTCTTAGTGTTTTGCATCGCCGATCACATAATGCCAGAGTTTCATCACGTTTTTTTTTTCATTCCTTAGAGCAAATCGTTTTCTATTTAAATGAGAAATCACAAAAATAGTGCTGAATACAATAGCCAACGTTCTCAACATATTACGCATTCTTTCGAAGAAAAAAAATTGGTTAATCTCAGGCTGGAAATGTCGACTACGAACGTCAAAATGGTGCTTCGATACTATTCCCTTGGTTGTCACGACGTCAACTGAAGGATTTTTGAGCGAAGGATACGCATCGCACATGCCGATTCTGTGCAACGCAAAGCCAATCGGGGATTAAGAGATCGAGATCTCTCGAGTCTATTTGTTTGTTCACTACACCTACCTTGTATGTACATTAGCAGTATTTGTTTAGGTCATTACATGAGTTCTTTATTAAAGAAGTGACAACAGTATGATAGATTGCATTTGTGCTGATATAGAGGAATCATCGATATCCACCATGGGCGATACTCACCGGTAATTTAGCTCATTATTGACATAAGAAATACGATGAACTTGCTAGGGTTACATGTGCTTGTCAAGAGAAACCTATGCGTAATGGAACAGCTGTTGTTTGTTACTGAAAATAGAACATTCGAGAAGGAGATTGATGAAAATGCCGTGAACAAATGCACAGATAGGCAGATAGGGCGATTAGTTTTGTCATCGATGATTTTAATCTCGCCGCTGATAAGGATAATTCTCTACTTTAAGTGAATGAGAATAAATGACTATGGGAACGGGAGTCGAAAGAGCAACTTGTTTGCAGCAACAACTTAATTTATGGCACTAGTACCGCCATAAGAGCTTAACGTTCTTTGGAATATCATTCTGATGTCTCTTGATACACACAGAATTCTGAGAATTTTCCCTCACGTGTGTATGGCAAAAGGGTCATTCAAAGGCAAATGAATACATCTGTTGAACTGAGGATCGAACTCTCACTAATTTGCAGAGTTGCTCTCCATTCCACGCACGGCCTTACTTAAATTCTCCAAGAATATTGCAATAATGGCAATTGTACAGTAGTTGCGATGAAAGCGCTCAGAGACCAACCTCTGAAAGTACCGCTAATGGAATGAAATTCTAGGTTCACTTATCTGAGTTACGTAAGCTACTGAATCTGCTGGATTTATATAATTTTGAGATCTTTCATGAAGAACGTTTCATGTCCTCAACGAATGGTTTTCCAGTGGTAATCTCATGCAGAAGATTCCATTAACTTTCTGTTTCAAAATTCCGATGCAGCAATCGAGATGGAAGGCCCATCAGCAATCCACCAAAGGTCCTTCAGAGAGTTTCCAACGAAGTCAATGCCATAACTATAAGTCACTTGGGTCATGAAATGTTCTCATCTCCTATAGACGTTCACATATGGTTTATGCCTCAAGTTATAATCTTCTTCCTGTCGAGAAGAAGACGCCTCGCAATGCATATGCCAGCTTCTCACAGTGGCGGTCTGCTGCCGTGCTGCGCACTTGCCTAAAAGAATAATCGTGCACTATGTTGGCTTGGCGGAAATAAAAGGCGCAGCGATTTTGTCTGGATCACATTGGATTTTTATTTGGGCCAGATTCTGCAACAGTTTCAGTTTTTTAAGACACTCCAATCCTGAGATAACAATCCTCAAAGCTAAATGTAACCACCTTGCGGTGTTTCATTTTAACATGGGAACACCTAAAATTCTTATCTGAAGCATTCAATGCGCCTTTCTGAATATGCCAATCACAAAATTTGCCCAAATCCAGCTGGAAGAAGCAGCNNNCTGGAAGAAGCAGCAGAGTACGAAAATGATCACGACTGTTGTCGTTAAAAAATGGCATTTCCGAGTTTCTTGGTGTTCACCGCAAGGAAATTCACTGAGGGGCAATTGCTCGATGGCGGAAACGAAATGTGACTATCGCTGTTCATTCGTGCGAAACGTTTCAGATACCGATGTCGCAGCATGTGTTTTACTCGTATATTAACCTTGTGTTCTGTGCTTTGCTCTTTGCCTTCTCTGATCTGCTTTGTGTCCGACAAAGAACTCTTCATCCGCTACAGCTCTTTTGGACGGAATGAATCCTCGGTGGTTATCATATCCTTGCTGATCACATTTGACTAAATTGTGACTTGGTCTGAGCGCAACCAAAGATTTTTTTCTAACTTATGTACACGACCAGGCTAGCATATGCGATTGCCGGTATTGAGTTTTGTCACAATATTTATACTCATTGAGAAAGCCACTCGGACATTCTCCTGTTTCCGTTGAATCCACAACAATAAGAGTCTTCATGGCAGTTTTGGCATGATGGTATCGCATGAGCGTTTATACGTGTGTCGATAGATCCACCACCTCGGTTGCCGAGAAACGCGGCTCAACACAAGAAACGTTTGTGAAGTTGATGCGCATTTTAATAAAAATTACACCTCAGAGATAGAAGGTATGCTTCATGAGAATGTTGAGAAGCACTCTATACGGCTGATCACAGCGAATTTCCG
>JAARMF010004531.1:0-14781 GCA_022844705.1 Toxascaris leonina
TCTTAAACTATCTTGATTGGACGGCATTTGTTCTTGTCCTGTAGACCAACACGGAACAATTCCTTAGGAATGGCATCGATATCCACTTTGTCGAAGACTTCGTTAACTGTACTATTATCGGCCAATGTGAGGAGTGAGCTCTTCGACCGACTTTCGGGAAGCACGGCCAACCGCTGTCGTATTTTTCCTTCCTCAGCCGACGATAGGACGTCACCTGCAGGAGCCGGCGACCAACTAAGAGCGGTCCTTGTCAGCACCCATTTGTAAAGCTTCAGCATATAGGATATCAAAAACTCATCAAAAATATTATCAAAAACTTCGAAAAAGTTACTGTTGCATCACGAGTATCTGTTTTTGTTCTGCCACAATCTGCTCCGAGCACGATTTCACGACTGACTGAACCAGCTGCTCAACCACCTCCATAAGTCTTGGACGGACACGTAAGACGTAGTCTTCTTCGGCATCGAAGCAGAGCAGCAGAATGGGCAGTGACAAATTTTGAAAATCTGCCCCCAAAGTAATGAGCTCCACGCAGCGCTGTTGAAACGACGAAGACTGTCGGAGGCACAAGGCACGATGCTCCCTCCTCCTGTCGCAACGAACAAGCCCGATGGAGAAGTTTCCCCATCTTCATGGTTCTTCCTTCCGGTGATAAAAATTGTGCTTGGAACTTTTCTCTTTTTGCAGATTTAAATTACTGCAGGCGGAAAAATGAATGCCAAAACAACGGTTGCGAACACAATGATAGTGATGATAGCGAGCGTATGCAGAAAGTTATAGCGCACACACGCATAGTGAAATGGAAGCGTGTGCAGATAAAATCTGTTTGAGCGAACGAAATATGATTCAAACTCTAGAGATTTTCAAGCACAGGAGCCTGGCAATACTTAAGAATACTGCCGTTTTTTAAAATTCAGCAAACAATTTGGGTCTCACAGCGCGATAGAGAGAAACGACAAAGTTATTTTATTAATTGGTTGTTTCAATTCTTGTTCACTTGTCAAAAAGTGTGAAGACTTACTTTTCTCACCCGGCTTGTTTTCAGTTCCTTCCAACCGCTCTTCGAAACTCTCTAATAATTATTAGAATACGCTTACTATGGTCACTGCTCAATAAGTAATTCATTCGCAACGGCTGAAGATTTCATATTTTGTGTACGACAGTTTGTAAGCCAGACCAACCACAACTTTTTCAAATATTCAGCAAAGTTATCCACTGAATTCAGAAACTCAACTTGCCTTATTTCTTTACGTCCATCCTCGTTGATTTTCACATGTTCTTCATCTCCCATGCCAACGTCGAAAATACGAGCGTAGAGTTCATTTGTCTTCTGATCAACCAAAAATAGCGATGCACGATCTGCGTTGGTGAGTTTTTGAGCGAAGTTCTGTTAAGAGTGCAGCTTGGAAGATATAACTTATCAAACAAATATCATTTTCCTATGCAAAATTAGTCGTTTCCACAACTATTGCCCAAATCGCTCAATCTGGCTATCATTACATTCATAAGAAGTAAATCCTACTGGCTGTGCAAGACGTTGAACCCATCACAAAAATTGTGACATGACTACACAATGGAGAATTCCTCAAGAAATTCAAAACATCCGATTTTTTGGTGGAGCTTCGACGACCGAATGAAACAATGCGTTCATATGTCGAAATGTGCTTATCATAATCGCAGAACACTACTAGTATTAGATGCATTCTGCACTCAGATTACTTGAAAAGTGATAGTTTAGTTGTCATGAGGAGCAGGACTAGTTCCTCCCAGTGCCAAGTGGATAATATTAATTCAACTGCAAAATCACTTCTTTAAGTCTTTTTCTGGGAAAGAATCGCGATGGTGAACAAAGTGTATGTGGTTGTCATTTGAGGAATCGGCTTAAATTTATCTGAATACCGAAATAACATAAAGTTTGATAAAGCAAGGATCAAAAGCAGAGATTTTACGAAAGCAACCAAGACTACAAATACATCGTCAGTTATGAGGAAATGAACGACGCCTAGTCAATACTAAAATATCAAGGAGCGCACTTTTTACTTCAAGCAAAGTTACCGATCACCTAAACTATGGTCGTCCATGCTAGCTGAAAGTGAACTCACGAAAATGAAGAAAGAAACGGTGAAATTGTTAAAATGAAGCAGAAACAGAAGAAATGTTCTGCAAAAAAGAAATGTTGTGCAAAAACAAAGCGAACGCTGCACCATACTCGACATATTCTCAATTCGTACGTCTCACGAAGGAATGCTTTTAGAAGCCTGAAAGCCCAGATAAATTTCAGATACTACCAGGATCGACTGTGTAGCAGGCCACATGTCACATCATTGTTTGCTCAACGCAATTTATTGAGGATATTTTTCCTCCTTCGTTGCCCGAAAAGTTGCAAACAGAACTGCGCTTTTCTGTTACTCTAAGAGGACTTCGCAGCTTGCTAGCTTTTAGCACAGATAAGCACCTACCTAATGCTTTTTGGCCTCTCAATCCGCAAGATGAGGCACTTCAAAGGAAGGAAAACCCAGATGACGCAATAAAGAGAAAATTCTGCATGCCAAGAAATTTTGCATTACATAAACTAGGAGTTTACTCATTTTTGGCACTTGAAAGTTCCTCTCGGCTTTTTTTGTCAGCTGTTCCTCTCACTTTTCCTTCGGACAGCCATTTTATTAGATTGCATTACAGTAATGACATCCATCTCCCCCCACCCGCAAGTCTCTTTGCAAGACTTGAATGCACTGTCTGACGAATTAGCTTGTTGAAAATTTCTCAGGGAAATATTAGAATATGTTTATGCCTTACGGTATTTCTTGTATTCCATCAATGAAAATACAATTGGAACTGTTTCCCTCACCGTACAGCTTCCACATCAGCGAAGAAATAATGCAAGTTTAGAACCTAATAGTTGACAGTTACCGGTCACATTGTTCGTGCTTCTGCTAGTAGGAAGCTGCAAAAAAAGGGCTGGTAATAAAGGTTGCTTTCTTTATTGAGCGATCGTCGATGCAAATGAGAAATCCATTGAATCTGAAGTAGTCTATGCAGATATGCAAATGACTTTCAACGTGAATCCATTTCAAACAGTGTTAAGAGTATTGCACGAGGTATGGTTATGGAAGCGAAATTTTTGACTTCGATTTCCATAGTTCCCCAGTAGTGAACAGGTAGGTGTACAGACACATATGTCCATAGTTTTACACGCGTAGACATAGCATCGACCTAATACGCTTCGCAAATGAAACGATACAACAGCATATAAGAAACAACGAAGCAATGTGTATCGGAAATATTTTTCAGATGAGCAATCAGCGTTCTCGTCCCAAGAAATCATTCTCGCAATGCGCGGCCGACCTATAGGAAGTCAAATTTTGACTTGCAAACCTGATGGCAGAAAGGCGTGCAAACCTGATGACAGAAAGGCGTGCAAACCTGGTGGCAGAAAGGCCCACATATCTCCTGCCTCTAATGTCGCACCTGAATTTTATTCCTCCAGGCGTATCCTCAAATTTAAAATGGACAAACTGTACACAAGCATATGTACTTATACAAACGCGCATGTGCTAAATACAGACAGACAATGTATGGTCATAATCCTTGCTGAAATCAAGCGAGCCTTCATCAGTGCCAAGAAACTGAGGAAACAGCAGTTTCTGTAAACGATCCGAATGAAACATCCCCGCCGATCCCGGCTACGGCGGCCTGATTTCTTTAGAACATAGGCTGCTTAGAGCGCCTTCCACATATTTCAAATGCGGTGCGCCTTTTACACATAAGAGACATTGCACACTGGGTCATTTGGTCTGTGAAGGCTTTTAAGCCATTGTGCGTGTCGGAGTTTTTTAATGCAACTTATTTCCGAAGAGTTATTTCTGAAATCGGGCACAGTCGTATAGCGAAGTTAGATTGACCGCGGACCTGCTCAACTGGTGATTTCACACCCCCCACATCAATGCATTAGACACCCGCATCGGATTAATTTATTTCACGATGGATTGGCAACTCAGAGAAAGCTTCGATGATCAATAACTCAATCGTGAACATGAAAGAGGATGAATCAGAAGTACATGTGCCGTATTGAACGACCTCTGAGATCGCACTCGCTTAAGTAAACGCTTTATGGAATTGAAATGGACCGATTTAAGGCACCTGATGCTGTATGGCGAATGCAGTATTTGACGGACCTGAGCCTGTGGCAAAGACTTGATTTGAGTTACGGTGACGCCCTGATACAAGGTGGCAAAAGACATGGAGTCATAAACGGGGGAGAGAAGGAGAGTGGATACTAAATGGAACGAAAATATTATTAAAACCGACAATCTCGAGCCATGCGCAATAACGCACCCATTTACATTGATTAAATTTGAAACTAAAAATTTGTGATTTGTCTCCGAGCATCTTGTACACTTGGCATGCAGAAGTGTGCCTTTTATACCTTTGTATTTGATTGGGATCGCGTGCTCGGAAAATGAGAGCAACTGGCTGAGGCTTCTGAGAAAAAACGTTTCCCAAGCTAGGTTCCTGACAAGTTCACAAAACTATGCACTGAATATTTCGAAAATTCCAATGTTTGAGAAATGTGAACCTCAAAAAATAAAAAATTTCGGAACACCTTAACTGATATTGATCTTTTAAGCTAACTGAAATAGGTCTCACTTTCCACCAAGCGGATTCCGATTTCCATAAATAAGCATATTTCCACAAAATGGGTTTCGATTTTCACGAAGAAGTGCACTTCGTTTGAGCGGATTATACTGAGCCTTTAAGCCGCAATGCGCTTCCATTCAATTATATAACGCGGCAATAAAGAAATACCTTCACAAATCCAGTGTTTATTAGTTCAGTGCGATTATGAACGAAAGTGTCTACCGCTTCACAGACGGTGAAAAATTTCACAACGATCTGACTTACCATAACCTTCATGATAACGGTGTCCATGCTGACGATGTCCTGAAATATCGATCTAATCAGGGATATATCAAAGGGATTAATCCTACATACTTTGCAACATCCAGTAAAAATGCATTAAGCTTCCGTTGTTGTGATTCTGTGCCATCCGATTCGTCGCTGTTACCGTTCGCGATTGGCAGCTGCTGCAAATGAAAGAAGATGAAATGAGCACAAAAAAAGATAGAGTGATATCTTGAAAATCAGCAATCATTTATTTACCTTCTCATAGAAGTGTGATGATGAATTCACTTTAATTAAGGCTACGATAGTTTGTTGCAAATGCGCATTTCTTTCTTTCGGAAAGATGCATTGTCAAGCACCGGCAAGTCTGTTGGGCCAGTATACTGATGCCCAATGTTGGAAGGATCAAAATTGTCCTGTGCTCTCAAATAGGAGGAACCCTACATTGCTCGCACCACTTGATTAATCCAGTATCGTTATCTCGTCACCAAAATATTACCTTGATATATTCCACATCAATTCTAAGCCATATAAGAATTGGATTATGATTTCCTTTAAGCCGAAAGCGTGGGGCCATTATGATGCGTTTTTATCGGCAAACAATATGCTACTCTTTCAGCACTGAATATACAACACTTCTTGAGCAATTCAACTAATTAATGGACAGGCTTAAACAGGAGCGTAATGATGTTGATGTGTTGCACACGGATAGATAATATTGTAAACCTTTGCAAAGTAGAATGCCGCGCAACCCCATGTACAAATAATCCGCACAGCAAGGCGATCACGATCGCTCAAAATTCGATAAAAGTTGATTTCGCCTGAAAACATCGCTTATTCCGATTTTCACACATCAATACTTCATTTGTTGGGAAGGCGGATGGGACTCTGCAGCAGAATCATTATCAAAATGGATAGAAATCATTCACTTCATTCTCACTTTATCCTTTTTCATGGCATGAGTTGCAACTATTTTTTATTGAAAAACGCTCCAAGCTGAAGGTCCAGCCGAGAATCATCATCGATCAAACTGATTTCATATGGAATTCCACACATTTTCCCTTCAACAATGCATTTTTGATAAGCAGCTTTTTTCACGGCTAAAAAAAGCATTTGTCTTATAAGTCATAAAGAAATTTGCACCTGCATTCCACAATGAAATCGATTTGTGTTGTTTTGAACGGAATTTTCAGTTATCTTGCAAATAAAAGAACTTGAACTATGAACTGCAGGTGTTAAACTTGTTTCTATAATTGATGCGCAAAACAATTAATGAAATGAAGGTGGTTGATTGATTGGCACATATGGATAGGGACAACTTCACGGATTTGTAAAGCAACAGAGGATATTTTCTCCTCTCAATGTTATTGAGTACAATACATTATGTTCGATCGTTCAGAAAGCTGAAGTAGAAAGAAATTTTTTTGATGAATTATTGTCAGAAATTAAACATTCGGACTACTTCACCAGTAAGAGCTATTCAATATGCTATGATAAGCAGATGGATGCGAAATCTGAGACAATTTCACCGACAGCACTTGCCTAATGCACTCCTACAGAGGAAAGGCGCCGAAGACTTTTTTGAACATTTCTGCAACTAGACAGCGCTCCAACATTTTTGTCTGCAATATCTAATAATTGCTATTTGAAACGCAGGCTGTTCTACTTTGAGAAAATACTCTGCGTTTTATATAACAACTCTTAGATGTTAGATGTTAGATCCACTACCGCAGTATATGAGACGCTTAAGGATATCCCCTGAAACAGCGTTTAACTTCCAATATTTCTGAACCGTACGATGTCTTAATCTTACTCGTAGCCTGCACTTAGTGACCACTGAAAGTCCCACTACTTTTACAGATTTTTCTAAATTTTTCAACAGTATACTAAAACCGTCCAAAGTCGGATGCCGCATACATCAGGGTGTCTTCAAAAATATAAAAACTTCGACAATTTTTGAGGACATTCCCAGAAGTACCCCATATATTATCAGCCACTTTTTTTGCAGGAGGGTTCTCCCTGTTTTACTTACTCTTCCTCCTGCACCGTTCTTCCTAGAGCTCTGATTACGTCTGTCGAGGTGATGCTGAAAAAAGAAGAAGCCTCTTAGTATTTATTGCCATTTTCGAATGGATCTTCGCAGTGCATTTTCTATCGCAAGAGCATGGAACATGTGCCACATATGCTAGCAACTGCATGAAAAGGGTCATTAAAATGCTTATTATTACAGCAGGATAAGCAGCTAAACAAGACCAAGGACAATTCCTGCGCAATCGGTCAGCTTCTGAGTGTGCGTAGGAGTCTTCCGCACTTTGCTGGGCCTCTTTAGCATAACAACGTCATCCTCGCGTGCGAGAAGGAAACTGCTGTCGTCCTTGTGGAGATAAACGTCGAATTGCTCAGTGTGTACGAACTGCGCACATGAACATGCCAGTTCGTACAAAAACGATGCTGCATTATTGCTGCATTGACCTATCAAAGCGCTCCGATGTCTTAGATCATCGGCCTGAAACAACTCTGGTAATAAAATTAGCGCTTGCGTTTCGTGTGCGAAGCACCTGTAACGATACATTTCCTTCTCATCATTCACGTCATAGCAGAAAATGTTCAGTAGCCATCGGCATTGTTGAGTTTTTAACAGAAAGTTGTTTAACGGTTTTCAGCAGGTAGCCGTTATGATGTAATTGAAGGCCAGGAAAAGTTCAGGAACGGGCAGTATCATCAGATAGTACCGGCCCGAATTCCGCAACCTTGAAACGTCAATTAGAGCTGCCCAACGAATTTCCAATTTGTCGAAACTCTGAGATTTCAGATGTCTCTGCCAAGACATTAGAAGTTCAGCCTACTGCGCTGAAATAAATTATGAAAAGTGGAACCGGAAATACTCAACGTTCTTCGTGACTTGATGGTGAGCTCATTTTCTAAAACAGTGACCATCAGTGAATTTCAGAGTGTCAGCCTAGCTAGATGGTGGCGCATAGACAGAAGTGTCCATAAAAGGACAAGTTCCGAAGAACATAAAATGGGTGTGGGGGGAAAAATCCTGATATCCTGATACATAAAGCGGCAGATTCCCTGTGTGTATCATCGCAAGAAGGGCTACATCGGTGTGAGTAATGTGCGAGGTGATGAAGAGAAAAAGATGGCACTGTATGAGTTAATAAGCACACATAAAGAATAATGTAGGCAATTTGACGACGACTTTCTCGCACTTTAAAATTGTGCTATTCTGATTGTTTTCCAATAACACTCATGCAAATTATTCGGCTGTTGCATACACCTTAAACTCGTAATCATGCTTGTCATTCCACCGAAACCTGTGCCGCTAAATGATCGTCTTTCTCAGCAGGGCTTTTCGTTTTTCGGCTCATTTTCAACGCAAAAACGAACAAACTTCCTGAACATTCTCCTGGACTTATTGTTTTGTATAACAGAATGCAGAAAGGATAAGTGAAAAGATCGACAACTGCTCCTCAAGTCAGTTGCTTACATACTGGTGTTCAGTTCCTACCAAGTGTAAATCTCGATTGCTCACATTGCAAGAGAGAGCAGTCAAGCATATTCATGGCAGAGTTACCATCCTCCACAAGCTTTCAGTTTCTTGAAGCGAAGGGTGATGTTTTGTCAAGGCATTGGTTCAATTTACAAACCCATAGTAATAGCCGATAGCGTAATACCAGTTGGGATGCTCAGTTGATTTCCCAGCTATTACCATAAATTTCAGTATAAAATACAGGTTCTAAACTTACCAACCACGGTCCGCCAATAACTTTGCGACTGTCACTGCGGACCTTTGCGCTTCGTCTGGTGGCCCAGCGTTGAAATGTTTCTTTGGAAATGTTTGGTCCGGTAACATAGTTCTCGAGGAAATGAGGATGGCTCCTCAGATAGCTGAGGACGGTCTCTTCACGTAGCTCCGCTGCCATCATACTATGCCATCAGGCAGCCAGCTTGTGGCAATCTAAGCACAATTCCATGGCAACCAGCGATGATCCTCTCACCACTACATTTGTCTCGTCAGCAGTGAACGCATCAAGAAGTTCTCTCATGGCAAAACAACAAGTTACACGAGCAATACCCCTTAGACAGCCAAAAAAAGAAAAATGCGGGAACTTCGCTCCCACTAACCTCATTTGTCACTGCTGTTGAGAAGCTTTGTTCCCCTACAGAAACGAGCGAATATGGTAAATGCGGGGACTGAACCAACGGAATCATTTGAATTCACTGATAGCGCAAGCACTAAGGAACACTAATAGCACGCAGGTTGAATGCTGAGATCCTGATTCGTATTGAATCGTCTTAATCAGCAGAAGTGGAGATTACTTATCAAATGATATCGCCTGGTTGAAGTGATAGTACAACAATTCTTCTGGAATAACTTAGTCTCCTTCATCTATACAGACTTCATCAGTGAACCTTCGCTTTTTTTCTAGAAGAGATGATTTAAGATCAGGCCAATTCCGCAAATTAGGAAATGCAAGCGAAGAATGAATGCATGCAAGCCCCGAATGAAGTGGATGTAGCATCCAACTTTTGCCAATGGATATTACAAGACTTTGTGGATTTTCGTAGCTGCATCATTGACCAACAATTCCACATGCCCACTGAATGAATGACTTTCAGGACAAGAGTCGGTCGCTGGATCACTTTGCCTTCCTTTAACAAAACATTCATCATGAACGCACCGTGAAGCACTCAAAATGTCTCTTCATATCAATTTTGCTCGCCTCGATTTATTTTTTTCTGATGCATCTGTTTCTTGCAATCTTTCTTGAGCGTCACAACATCTAGTTGCAAATCGGCCTTCAGTTTCTTCATCAATCTGTGGTGTCCATTCTATGACTCATAATTTTTTTTCGTAGACAGTTCCATCACCTATTTGAACTTCCTCATTCCGGCTTCGCTCGTCCAATCCTTTACTTCTATTACCACTCGGAGCTATCCCGTAGTTTTTATGCCGATCAATTTAATTCCTGATATTATATTTCCCATTCTCCTACCTACCACTTCAAACAGTGTGCGCACTTTCTTAATTGATTTCTATGTCCCTAAGCCATAAAGAACTGTTGGGACTACGCTTTTATCATAAAGCTTCCTGTCAAAACTCACTAGCTCTTTGCGCACGGTATCTTTATTCCTAAAAAATCATTTCCAACCTTGTTTGATTCTGCGTCGGGCATCTGCTCTTACCTCTTTGCGCATTTTGCACAAGTGCCTTAGATGGATAAATTCGTTTACGGTTTCAGCAATTCGCCTCTTACAACAGTTGCCGACTTCAGCTTTCTGTTGCTCATAAGTTCCATTCTGGAAATGTTAATTCGTCAGCCCACAGCAGCAATTTTTGCACCAAATTCACCTGCCATTTTATTTATTTGGTTGAAGGAGTAAGATTTCACGGCTATGTCATCTGCGAACCTCAGATACGAAAGCTGTTTTTTTTCCCATCGATGTTCACGCTTCCATTGCGCTAATCTAGCTCGTCGAAAACGAGATGCAGACGTCGAACAGCGGAGAAATGCAATGTTCCTGTAGTGATCCTCCTTTGACCCCACTAGCCCTTGCCTTTCGTGCACAAAAGTTGTAGACATTGATTCGTGTTGGGTTTCTTGCTGAATAAAGATTACGAAATATTGGACTCGTTCCAAACACCCACAGAGGGCATTGTTTTCTTTGGAATAGAACGCCTGATCAACAAATAACAAATAAAGGGAGGGACATGTTGTTGGCTGGAATTTTTTTCGGCTAGAAGAATAAGCCCGTGGATTTCTTCGATTGTTGACTTTGCCGGCCTACAGCGTCCCTGTTCGACGCCTTGCTTCTTTCCGACTCGCTGATGCAATCGTTTGCACAGAACTTGCGAGAAACAACTAGATTATTGGCGAAGTAATATTGAGTTTCTGATATCGTTTAGATTACCTTTCGTTGCCGTCAGAATTGTTTTAGAGTGGGCGAAATCTTCAGAAATTTGTTGATGCTCGATCATTTGTTGAATAAACCTTTCCACAGCCTTATTAGTAGTTTCTTTCGCCTGTATTGTGAGGTGATCTTCGATTGCGTTAATTGAATAAATGCAAATTTTGCACGCGACGGCAAAATTAGCAATCCGCATTTCTTCTCGCAGCAACATTTATATGGACGCCAGCGATCTACTGATCAGTATTTTAGTTTATTATTCTAAGCTACGCTGTCTTTTGCTCGTATCATACTTTTTAATTTTATTTATTTCTTTATTTATTCAGTTATTCCGTGGTCACTGGACAATAGGCAATCGTTTGCCTTTACGTCGCATCAAAACCTTCAACGATTCAACCGTATTCTACACAGTCTCAAAATGGTGCTCGGAGCATAACAGTGGATCAGCGATCATAAGTCTTTTAACTTTTCGCCAGTCAATCCATCGATACTCGTCGCTTATTCCCTTACTTATTTTCACAAACTGCATAGCGTTCGTCATATTGAAGTGAATGGTTTATGAAAACGGATCATCGCTTTTTCGTATAAACAAAATGTGTTCAGGTAATCCACCGTACAGTTTCCAGTAGAACACTTGAAGAATGTTATCACTTTCTTGTTACTGTCGTGAATGATGCGTCGGGTTTTGATGGGTCGATTATTCTTTTTTTTTTTCCTTCTCATTCATTTCAGTTTTACGATAGCCGCAGCATCTTTCATTACATTCAGATACTTCCGGAAACAATCCTCGCATATCTTCTTTTTGATTAGCTTAGCTAGTTGAACTCGCAGAATTTTATATCTGTCCCAAAAGTTGCATCCCGTCTCATTTTTCTTGTTCCTAACAGTTCTGTTTCTTCCATAGGACGTGACTTTTTCGTCCCTAATTTCATAGCGATTTGCGCAGCTTCGCTTATTTTTGCGACAATATTTGAATACGTCGATTCACTTTGTTATATGTGGTTGTTGCAACGCCTATCTGGACAAATCCTCGTCGAATAATTTTTTGGAGCTTTTCTTTGTCATCTTATCCATAACCATTTATTCCTTCAGCTTGAGCACGCTCTGCCCAGATGATTACCGGTCTGTTTGGAATTGGTTCAATACTTCGGTGTCTTCGATATTATTGCCCTATTCACCAGGATGTAGTCTGTTCCATTTTTCGTCCCACTGGAGTTTCTCCAAGTCCATTCTTTGTCTCGTCTTTAAAAAAGCGTTTATATAATTTTCATTCCATTGCTTTCGCAAAAACCAACTAGTTGTTGTCCGCATGAATTCCTAGCTCATAATCCAAAATTTTCTACTGAGTGCTCTATTGGGCATTCGAGCTTCACTTATAGAGTTGAATTCATCTATCATAACGGTGAAAGTAGAGCGCTCTTTTTCAATGTTCTTCATTAACCTGTCCAGAAATTCAGCATGTTCTTCGTTGGTTTGACCACCATGCACGGGATATATTTGTATTAGTCGCACGTTTTTGTATTGATCATAATTTTGAGTTGAGCAGTTCCGGAGGGATAAGAATAGAATGACGTTTCTTAGCTTTCCACTCTTTCGAAACATAGAATCCACCTCCACTCCACGAGTCTGATCCTCTCGCCGGTAATACAAGCAGCTAGGTAGATGCCCTTTTTGCTTTTTCTCCTTCTTCTAGACCGATCATATCGAATTTGATTTCTGATGCCTCCTTCCAGTTCCTCCAATCCAGCATTCGATAGCAGCGTTCTCATAGCATATGTATATAAGTTGAACATGATCAAGTTAAGGTTAGGCCTTAGGCTTATCTCTTAAACATCGGACAAGTCTATTCACTGTTGTTCTACTTAGAAGGGTCAAGACATTCTCCGTCATCGTTCGCACAAGGGTGCTGGGCGAAGTGACCTAGTAGGACCGACCCAAGCAGCCCGGCCGGAGTCGATTCACGAATGACCGCACAGTGACCGGTACTAAACGATGAGTGCTGAATTACCTAGAGTAATTTCGTCCTCTCCAACAACCGATTTAATAGGGGGTTATAGCCACCAAGATGAAGGACCGTTTTGTTTTTCGAGATCTGAAGAGAACTTGAAAAACTACTACTTAGACCACATGAGAAGTGGTCAATAATTTCTTTGGCTCAGCAGCGACTGTCTATGGAAAAACGTCGTCGGCGAATATATGACAAAATAAAACGTGCGGCAGAACAACTGCACTCACTTTTGAGTGATCACTACATATTGGGTGGAAATCACTAATGACATTGTTTATCCCTGTCGTTTGTCCAAACGCGTATCAAAATAGCACAGTGCGACTGGCGGCCACTTGAATAACAGTTTCTCAAGACACACTGAATCAACTGCTTCTCCGAAATCACTGTGGAGGAAGTCATCACGTCTCCACAAACGAACTCCGTCATTCCAAACTCGCAGGCTGCCTGGTTATAGTGTTTGACAGACGTCTCTTCAAGAGATTCTGCTGACTGTTACTTTACTACCTTATGCCGAAATACCTCTTAAGAAAACTAACTAATAATCTTTATAACACTTTCGAACAAACGCATACTAAGGTATGGTTCCCAAAAATTTTTTTCTGGTCCACATTTTGAGCATGAAAATTCGCACGCAACATCGAATTTTCATCTTTTGCAGCGCTTTATTTTCTACCATAGAACACACATTCTTCGTAGTACTGTTATGGCACATCTAAAAACACATAGAACAGTGCAACCTTTTGTCACCTCTGCTATTCTGCTCGAAGTGTGGTGGCTCACATCCTTTGAGAACCGCTGTGGTAAGGAGATGCGGCCATAGTTTCCACGACGGTGTTAGTCCTTTCTCAAAAGTCGCTTGTATGGCTGCTCGCGTCCACAGTACTGGGAGAGTTGTACACCACAGCCTGCTTTTGTAAGGCAGTAAAAGAAGTTTTTTGGGGAAAAAGTACAACCACATTGTACTTGTACTTAAAATGTACTTCAACCCAAAAATCTTGTGAAAGTGCAGTTTCACATTCGAGCGCTTGGTCCCGAAGTGACGCTATCGTCGCTATATGGGAGAAACTGTTCAGTTGAAAATTTGGGGCTGGATTTTCAATCGTAGATGTCTAGCGAGGTCAGTAAGACTGAGTAACTATCTTGCGTTTTAGGCTGGTTTTTCTCGTCTCAGATCATTTTTGAAGGAGCAGTTCTCTTTCTCACCTTTAAAATTTTTATGGCTTCATTTTTTAAGGGAGATTCAAGCGAGATACGAATTCTGCTTCCAAGAGATGCACTTTATGAGGACTTTATAGAAAACTTGACCTTATACAATTGTAGATGTATGAACAACAAACGGAAGTGCAGCAAATTCAGTTTATGCCCAGCCTTTATTTCTTGAGCGTATTTTTTTCTTCTCATCGTCATGCTGCCCCTAACATCCTAGTTGTTCGAAATGACCACCCCTCAAAGTGCACAGAAACAAGGTTAGTATTGTATCTGTCCTACTCGGGGAGGATGTTACAAACTGATCCAGGCAGGCTCTGGTTGTCCGGGATGTGATTGCCGCGAAAAAGAAGCCTGACTACGACAAATGCGAAAAATCATCTGAAAGCACGCCATGAAGCTGAACACGATGAAACGATGAAAGCATTCAGCGAGCAGAACCGGTTTGTACAGTGAAGATGCCGTCAACAACAACTGGGAAGTCGTGCAGCGAGTCCTACGGAGGAGTCCAGGACGGTGCAGAAAAAAAACGGTGCATGAAGGTTCTCCAAAAGCTGACGGTTCTTCTTTGACGGTCTTTAGTAACGTTCTTTAGCCAGGATTTTCGCGTCCCCGACTCATCCTTCCGATTCCCGAGCAGGCCTTTTGCTCGTTTTTGGAGGGACCACTTGATAGGATGAGGCAGACGATTGTAGCAGACTTGAAAGCGTCGATTCGAGCATCCGTTGCTGTTGACATTCGGAGCGAAAGGT
>JAARMF010004532.1:0-12386 GCA_022844705.1 Toxascaris leonina
AAAGTACAAATCATTATGGTATCAACATCCACTGAAATGCGCACTTGACTATAAAAATACTCGGTCATCAGGCGGCGATCCTCTCACTCAGCCCTCTTCGCTTTGAACTAGCCGAGTGCTAATGAAGGGAGGTCGGAATATTTATGCCATTTCACCATATTCACTTAAAAAACACTAATGTTATATCTTAATAATTGCATCGAATTTCAAAGCCGCCATCATAAGAAAAAAAAGAGGAGAAACCTTCGATGATATTAAAGCAGAATAAACTAATGAAACGAAGAAATGGTCGTTTGTGAAAGGAAAATCGCTAATGGAACATATGCAACCATAGTGATAAAAGAGAACACATTTCAAAGATAAAGCAGCAATTCGAAGCCGATGCGCCTTTTTGCTTCTCTTCCGTTCCAAAAGTATCACCAATGCAGCATACTTCCAATAATCCTACCCCAAAAATGATACCACAACAAATCGACTATGGGGAACCTCTCATATTTGGTGAACATAACACTTCCACCAAACAACCCCAAACTAGGCGATCCGCACTTCTTTATAAACATATACAAAACACACAGTAGGTTGAGGAAACCGATGGGAAAATCTGTAAATGTTTCGCTTGAGAGCGAGTTACGCTCTTGGTCGGCCCTTCACCAACGTTCAAAAATGTGTGTTTTCCTTGTTTAGCTGAAATGGCATATGAAGCTTATATGAAGCTCTCAACATCTCATAAACAACTGTTAGATCGACTACCTCACACAACCGATATCGATACTCAGTAATAAGTTAAAAAAATCGTTCATGCAATCACTTCAATTTCATCAATAAAAAGCTCTTGCTACCTCGATTCAATTATACACTCTTCGCATCCCACTTTTCTCACTCGCGCTACTTCAATAATCAAAAGTCCATGTTATAATCAAGGCTGATATAAAGTTATGGCAATGAGCTCAGAAATGTCTGAGACGAACACATCGAGGTGGGCACCTCTTCTCTCGTACACTGCCGATTAGTAAAGGGATCGATAGCTATCCCTCCCTACCACAGAAGCCTTCTTCGAAAGCGAAATCGTAACTTCGGTTTTGCATAATAGCCCACGTAAATTTGCTCAAATCAGCTTGATGTATGTGCTGAAGAATAAACCATGAAGGGATGAGTTTCGAGTTCCCCCAAAGTTTCCATGACTTTCGGCTAAATTTTCGATTCCGTTTTGAGATGATGCTGAAGAAATCGCTACAGTGGGACCTCTTCCATATAGTGCTATCCAAGCATCTAAAAAGGATGACCGAGAAACAATAATAACCTTCGCTTTCTTTGCTATGTAAGAGAGACAAACGACCAACAGGAGTCATGAGTGACATCTGGCTCATTTCAACAATACACTACATCTACTTTCAGAGTTGAGGAACAGAATTGATACAAACCGTACTGCAGTAAATATAAACCCATTTGGTTAAATTTTCGAGACGATAGGATGTATCATCATCCTACAAGTTCATATTGCAAGATAAACACACTGCTGGGCGTTACCCTTGTTATAGCCCAATACTACTGAGTCCTTATTCCCATGCCCGTGTATTACCTGTCAACATCGAAAATACCTCAATTCATCACTCAATATTGAAGCACTAGCGAGGGAACATAGAGAGCTAATCCTCAGAAACGTTATCCCACGCGATCAATCGAATCGAAAATATGCATTGACGAAGACGAACGACTGCAAACCTTGAAGTAGTGAGCAGTGCAAACACTGAAACGTCTCAATAATAGGTCGATGTTGTCATGACTACACAACCAATAATAACTTTAATCGATGCCTTTTAAATAAAAATGCTTGCTGTGGCCAACTAAAGACATCAATAATGAGTCCCAAAGAGAACTTTAACGATGGAAATCACAAATTTGCTCAAAAGATCTCTCAAAATTATCGCAATCTTTAATCAACGAAACATAAAAATATAGTGGTGCCATATCGTCTAGCACGATGTATTTTGCCGAAGTCCACTCATCGCAACTAGTCACTTTGTTTATAAATATCCATAAAATAAAAATAAAACATGTGCAATAATTCACTCAAAATCAGCTGACGCGACCATCCACATGAGCCCATTAATTGCTCAAAAAATTTCGGCACTTTCCTCCGTTCTCAGTTTTAACTAGGCTGCCTACAAAATACAACCAAAATTTCAATCATCGATTCTCGAATGCCGATAATATTCGAGGCAGTCTTCGAAATCAGGAGTCAAGCTCGCAGGACTTGATAGAGGAAGTAGTCTGCACACCTCACCCACCCCATATTGCGCAACTCTATATTCACTACTTTCCTTACCTAGTCAGTGCTGCATGCAAAAAGTGGTGGTTATGCCACAATCCTGAACTGTAATGACACATAACCAGCTTTATCTATATTAAATACATTTTGTCCTGCCAGCCACCGAGAAGGAAACAATGCTGATAAAAGTCTAAGAAGACCTTCAAAAAAACCGGCAACGTTCTCGATGAATACGTCTGGCTTCCTAAGAGGACACGGATAAAAAAAGGTCCCAGCTGGAAGGAAGACCGGAACCCGCAGCTTCCCAAACTTCCTCTAAAGCTTTTTGCATATTTAACCCGTAAACTTTACATCACCTGTCATGTTGGCCAATGCTTATAAGTTTGCCGCACTATATTTTATAGTTTGTTCGTAATTACCCACGTATAAAATTAGCTGACGACAACGGCAGGACGCCTTGTTTATCTCTTGGCACGATTTTATGGAACACCTTTGCAAATACCAGAATCGAAAAGGTCCATATAAAAACTTCCACTCAACATAACCATTCCGTGAAGTTCGAATTTTATGGTCCACTCTATTTGAGCTTGCATCAACCTTTATCCCCTTCTAAGAAATGCATTTGAAAGTGACAATAAGAGGTCGGCTTCAAAATCACGCGAGCAGTCACCAAGGGAAAAATAATTCGTGTGCCTCCATCACCCCGAATTTTATGCGCTAAATCCACAGCAATTACATGTGGTGAAGAAATTTCGCTGCTTTCCGCCACCTCTATCATAGAAAAAGACGAAGACCTGAACATTCGATTCTTGCAGATTGCAGTGATATAACTTGCTAATTAAAACAATCGTAGCCCTATCCACACCAACCACCAATCAATTAATATCACAACACCTCGTATTCAGTTCGTTCATAATACTTAAAGCATCAACCTACTCGCAAGAAATGTATTTTCGTTGAATGCATCTCTCTCAATGCTCTTTTTACATGAATTTTTAACAACACAAAAGCACATCTGTTCACAATCTGCTGAACGCGTTAAAAATCGGAGATGAAAAATTCGAAACTCGTTATGCGTGGGTCTGATACTTCGGCAACGTGTCAGCGCGAATGGAAAAAAAAAACTCGACGCCTCCAAAATAAATCTCTTGCAGCCATAAAACGGCTCAAACACATGCAACCACCATCTTAAAGGTTTTACTTCCTCCGCCAAAATCCTTGCATATTTATGCTTTCATATAATAATATTAGCTACTAAACAAACAACGAAAGCTGACTTATAATGACGTCATCTGCAGACACACTCAATCCTGAGTTCCTTAGTGCATCCGACAATTGTTTCGACTCCGAAACAATTCAGAGTCTCATAGACTAGCAAATATGTTGCCCCCTTCGCAATATGCATAAATGTAAAATAAAACAACTAAACCACAGCATATTCAAGCAAACAAGATGACTCGAAATTCAAGCTTAGTAAAGCGGCTCAACTACCACTGAACTGCCCATGAAACGCACTATTCACATTTCGATTCCTATCGGAAGTCTCCAATAAAATTCACTTCGGGTGATGGTAGCACAGCAACGTACTATTGAAAATTTCAAAAATAATAATTAATAAGTAAAAATTTGCTATGCAAATAATAATTAGATGCCCTCTCTCATCAGTTCATAAAGCAAAAATGAATTGTCAACTTTATGAACGACGCAAGAGGAGCCAAACAGAAATCACCCCTCAGCCGTCCACCCTGAATAATTCAACACTCGGTTTATATTTATGAGCAATGCCCATCTCTCTAAAGCTATATAATATCGTCGATGCCCTCTGTATAAAAGTGTTCAAACAATAACGAATGCCTACTTATTTCAAGTGGATATAATCCCTCTTGATGACATCACAACACATTTTACCTGAAATTCAAAACAGCATCCATCTATGAAACAGTTATTGCACTACACTCCACATCACATCCTCTCAATGACGGCAATCACTGTGCAAATAAGCGCATATAGCGACTATACATAATGGCACAATAGCACAACAATATTCACCTCCGTTTACCTTTCATCTTAGCCAACAGTTCAAAATTTAGCGACGATACCATCCCTCGAAAAGGGGAACTTATGAAAATCTAGATATGAACTTCCTTCAAGAAAAGGCCCATCCCTTCAATATCGCAAACTATCCTGAAAATTTTTCATTACCACGACTTCTGGATTTCTTTCACATCCGCGCCTTTTGATTAGCATTTAACCCCCAGGCACTTTAGTAGCTTCTCAAAGCTTTAACAGTTGGTGGTAGATTTACCTGGAAAATATATATTTCATTACGGGAAATACTCAAAATATACACCTCATTCCACCCAAGCTTACTACTGAATCATTTAATATACTACGCTCTCTTCTAATGACTATTTGTAATTTCTTCAACACCTGTACGCATCCACTATTCACCCACCAACTACCTCAATAAACAAAGGGCGCTGGGAGGTAACAACTCACGGATGCATCATGAACTCCTTCTCTGTAAACAATAAATTCAGAAAAGTACCAATCTGGGGACCCCAGTTTAACTCAGCACAAAGCCAGTATTCTACGATCTCAAAGGCAGTAACAGTACGTATCCGGAACGTGCTCACATTTCCCGACAACATCGACTAATATGTAGGGTCATTTCACTAGGAAGGAAGAGGGTGATATGAAATATTCAGGGAATTACTCAACACAATTGTTGGTATGCTTAGTCGCAAACAAAGCATCAGTACTCTTAAGATAACAGCACTTAAGATGACAGAAAGAACTTGAAATTGAGTAAAGAAATGAAACGAATATGAACATTGCTGCTAGCAATTCATTATTGGCCAAGTGGAATGAGTGCTGCGCCGTCATTGCCTCTTCCCTAACACAAGACAAAAATTTCATTATTACATTTACCATTATTATATTTTCCGCAAATGTATAAAACTCGTTATATTCAGCTTATAGCATGCGATCTTCTATGTAACATTAATGCGTTCTATTCAAAACGTCACAACTAAATGAAGCTTGAGGCAAAACGAACATAACATTCAAATGGGACAATAACCGATACATCGCCTATCGAACGATGTAAAATTTATCTCAAATTATTTTTTAATACGTTCCCAGTGATCTATATTTCCGTTGAACTAAAGCATTAAAGTGGCCACTCTGAATGCTCTCAATTTAACAACTCTTTACCAAATAGTTGCGAAATCAAGAAAGATATGGAGGAAGGATGAAGTAAATCAAATTGAGAGTGGATAACCATCACTTTGATGGCATGTGCCGTGCACTATAGCTATTCGTTGACGTCTCACCATAAAGATTACAGCATTGTGTGGTTTTGGCGTTGAATAGCCGAAGTGTATAAGGCATCTAATGTGCTATAATGTCGTTAGTATGTGCTATATAAATTTAAGGGTTTATTTAGGTGAGGTACATCTATTTGTTGTTCATCTATTTCCTTCACCCTTCCTCCCAATTCGTCTCGATTTCGCAACATCGACCCCCCACCATTCGCCGGAAGATCCAACCCAGCAAATCACTGTCGACCCAATGGCGTCATCTCCGATCCTTGAGAAATCGGATACGGATGGAAAGTTGCGAAAAAATAAAATATTTCGGAATGCTTCTGGCCACACATCATCGAGTAAGACGATGCCAAAAAAAAACGAAGTCGCCTTCTCGGCATTTATCAATGCAAACAGCAACAAATCACCACCATTGCGAATGCGGCTAACTTTGACGCAAATACTGCTGCATTTAGAGGCACAAAAATCGATATTGCAGTCACATATTGCGAAATCGAGTTATATTCCTTTCCGCTATAGCTAGCTAAAGGATTCTCTGCCCTAACATACAAATACAGATGACCTCTCATAAAATATAAACAATTCAACAGAATAGCGAATTAATAAATAATACCTTTAATTAAGTGAACCATAAAAAACCTTATTAAAATAATAAAACGCAAAATTATTCGTTTTACTATTCCACAATTTTTATCGGCTCATCCATAATTGCTTTTCATATTCGTCACTTTCTTAGATGCAGAGTTTAATTGGTTTCTATGAAAATGCTCACTGATCCAACATAAAGAAGAGAGGGATGTTAGGATTTCGTGCTGAGGATAAAGGAAATCGCTCATTAAGAATGAGCAATAAAAGTGTCATTAAACGAACGCTAACCTTTTTCTTGTTCTTTCTCTTCTTTTTCTTCTGAATTGTCAGCACCTTCCGCTCCTCTTTTGATGTCATCTCCAAATAAAAAAAAAACTCTCCGATCCGCTCAAAATAGGCGCATAAACATCGAAGCGTTCGATCGAAGAGAAATATTCGATTGCCAACGCAGTCGTCGGCTAATGCTCACCCTGTAAGCATTTCTATGAAAGATGTACTCTTAGAACACAAGGATAGGCAAGTGTGAAAGCACAAATGAGTCAATAACACTGCATTGATGAGATCACTGATCACATTCACTGCACTTCAATAAGTGTTTCTCCTTTATTCCACCACACATCTTCTTCTCAGATGCTAACAAAGGCTCATCGAACGTCACTGCAGAACTTTCAAGGACACAGTCGGTTCTACACAAATGGCAAAAACACTGTTTTTCAAGTTCAGCGTCAAATTTCTCATCGCTGTACCCGTAGTCATGGAAGATTTGGCGTCAACGATTTCTGATGTCCTCGTACCCCTACCTTGATATATCATTCACATCAAACTACATTGAACGTTTCAGACGAACCTATGCGGAACTGATTTCTTTTCCTCTCAAAAATATAAGAAGACACCAAAAACCTGGAAGAAGAAGTAAACATGGGGAAAACGTTAGCTATTTTCGAGCTGTCAGTCGGAAGCCTCAATCATTTCGTCCGTTTGTTTAGTTCACCCCTTTCTTACCACGCTTTCTTCCTTTTACCCCCCCCCCCCCTTCCTCAACTCCTCTTTCTCGTGAAATGCTGTCGCAATGAACCTTCAATGTCGAATGCACTGAACGCCTTTTAAAATCACCATGTGCATCCTTACAGCTAACTGAAATATTAACACAAAATATTTATTCCACCTGTTTCCTAATCCCACGACTAGCTTACTCAAGGACAAGTTGCGTATGCTATGTCTTTTGCACCGTCATTAGCCCTACTTTTACGTTACCTAATGACCTAAAAAATCGCCCACGGCTATTTCAGATCTGCCCCCTCACAACACAAAAAAAGAAAAAAACGATGCACAATTCGAAGCGCGAGCGATTAGGGAGACAAACAAAAGCACAATGACAATGGCTAAGCATATTCTGTATCGAGAGGCGAGACGATAAAATAAAGAGATGAAATTGAGGGAGAGGGAGGGAGAGAGAGATAAAATACCATTGGGCACAAGACAGAGAGACACAATGCAAAGAGCACAGCATATGCTGAGAGGTATGAAAGCTGCGAATTGCACTACACGAAGACACTCGAATTGGACGCCTGCTAAACGGATCTTAAGTCGACTCAACTTTTCTGAAAATAGCGACTAACACAACAGTCCGCTTAACAAGCAAACTTCATCAAAACATCCACCAATACTGCCCTATATTCACTGCAACAATGTAATCAGCGCGAAAGGTCACTTGGGCAAAACGGCATTGCGCGAACGATCATTTCAGTAAAGCTATTTGCGCGAACGCTCATCAACGCATAACACATTTGTTGTGTGCTTATTGAAAACAGCGAAAAAACTTGCTCACCTCATTACCGCTTTTCATGCGTTATCTGCAAAATTCTTTGTGTTTACGGCGCAAATATCAGTTCCCTTCCTTTCCTCTTCCCTCCCCCTCCCCCAATGATTGATGACTCGTTGAAAATTTCGAGAAAATTTCGCCGTTGATTAAATATTTCACGCTTCCATGAGTCGCTATTTTTTGAACATTAGATGAAATGACCGAAAATCCCATTAGAAATTTAGCGAAAATTTTGAAGTTGGAGAAATGCTGGAATAAGCGAATATAAATCGACATCGCAAGGTGTGCAGGTGGGAAATGAGGTGATCGTAATGCAGTTTTACAACCTCGCTGAGTCAGCATCACCGAATGTTTCTTCGTTCATTACGCAATTCGCTTTCAACGTCTCGGCCTCTTTTTTTTCTTCTTTTTTTCTTCCTATTCGACTCACATATGTGAAGCCTCATATCGACCCTCACTATGACATTTGTCTCTACACCTGTTGCATTCCAATGATAGCACTGCATGTAGTAACGAATCGCCTAAACGCTCTATAAGCTGCCCAACTGTGACGTTAATACTCGATGCTCAACGTGCTTAAGCCTATTTAAGACAAATTCAAAGATCTAAAGTGGTTTAAGCGATAATATATGTGTCTTATAAACAAATACAACACTCCTCAAGCAGAAATATCTTATCACAACAAAAACGTTTTGAAAGATGCTTGCGAAGTGAAAAAGAGATGAGGCAAAAGGATAGCTTATCAGAAGAGAATCTCGTTGAAATCTGTGATAACACTCTTAACAAAAATAGCACATCTATTTCAATGTATAATCTTGTATAGCTGGAACTCTTGATATGCTGAACAGACCAGAAAGGAACAGATAAAGGAATTGACTGGGGAGAGAGAGATACTGTCTAAAACCTCGTCGAAGATGTGTAGTTGGCAAGAGATGAGAATGGATGAAGGTGAAAAGGGAGCTGGGAGAATTGAGATGGTCGGAATTTTGGAGGTAAAACACAACCCCAAAACAAAATAGACTGTTATTCCAGCGAAGCCGATATGCGAAGAAAAAGCAACTAACGTATACTAAGCCTTTTCACCCCTACTCACTCCCTCTTCCCCCTCCCCTCCTTGGCCCTCCATTCCCCTCCCTCCCTCCCTCCCCCCTCATCCCCTCCCAACCCCATCCTATCTTGCACTCATGTCAACAACCACATTTTCTCATCTAAACTTTACTGCAAAAATTAAAGAAGCAAAAAAAGATCGGCGACAAAAATCGTTGAATGCACCGAATGAAATGTTGAAATTTTTTATAGAACGTCTTCATGACTGTAAAAAAAAGAAAAAAAAAAAAGAAAAAGTGCATCGAGGAAATTTCATTCGAAATATAAATGTCGATAAGCGAATACGGCGCTAAACCAACCGGATGATGAGTGAATTCTCAATTATTAATGATCGCATAAAAATTGGAAATAACATTTTTCAAATATATAGCAAAATTTCGTAAAAAAAAAAAAAAAATAAATAATAACACTCGCAAAGTTTGAATCGCTAAAACGCCAACGACAAATGCAAAACGCCTCATCGCAACAAAATCAACCTCAATTTTCGCCGCTCTCCATCTCAATCAATGAGATTTTATTGATGTGCAGGCGAAGAGCTAAGGGATTACGGTCGTTTCAAATCCTCAACGAACTCTCACAACGAAAACGCTGTGGCTATCAATTTGCGAACTTTTTCTTTTCCCGACTAATTATTATTTTTCATTGACATCGACTATCGACCCGCATTGTTTTACGTGTTTGCACCTGACGGCTTTTACCTGTTGTTTAACGGCTTATTACAGGTGTTTTCCAACTTGTTTGTGCTCACCTCTATGATAGTTGATGAGTTTATTTTAGCTGAATTGAGCAGTTAAGTGATCTTTGAATATTCGATGTGAAGGAGACTTGTCTATGACGTATCCTAATGGCACTTCATAAAAGTTGTACGACAAATCTGTTGGAAAGATGGGCGTTTGATATGTTGATGCAAAAGTATTACATTTATTGTAAGTATAAAGACATTAAGCCCAATATCAAAATGCAGCATGGGCACGAAGATAAACCCAAGGCTTTCAGCTGATGCCCATCAATTCGAGGCGCATTTGTCCGGCCGCTGTGAAAACCGCTACGCAGTAGCACTAAAAAGTACCTCTTTTGAACACAATTGTATGATTGAATAGCGAATGCACGCAGCCAAACAACATTCGGTTGTTAGGGATTTCAAACGATCTTCTAGAATCCATGCCGACAACGACAGCACCGAAAGTGAATGAATAGGAAAGCACGCCAGGGCGATTGATATGATGTCACTTTATACGATCCACTCCGCAGATCAAGCTGTCAAATAGCGATGTTCTTCCTCTCGTACTGCTGCCTAATTAAAGATATAAACGAGTGATAAAGTATGTAAATTTTTACCAGTGAGACTGACCATTCACTCTGCGCACTAAATGACCTTCCATGAAAGAGGTCAAGCTTTTTGACGCCTCCAGGTGTTGTTTGAAATTCGCGTAGAATGTAATGAACTCGAATTGAGGGATCACCGCTGTGATACAGTTTATTGTATTGTCCTCATCGCCATAACCCCATTAGCATACGATTTGCAACCACTGAGTACAGGTGCAGATGCGCAAACACACGACAAACTCACAAGAGGAGCCGTAGAGTTTAGTTAGTCGTTTCTCGGAGTTTTTATCTTTCTTCGGAGCTTCGTGCATATGCAGGATCACTTAACCCAAAAGGTGTTACTTTTTATATGAGAAGAAATTAATTTATTCAGTTGTAACCTGTAGAAAATATTTGTGTTGGTTTTACATTGATTCGAATTCCTGTTTTATATGGATTTGTGGTTAGCAATGTGCACCGTTTATTGAGGCATTGTATGAGTGGTTGTATCAATTGAAATATGAAATTATAACTCGGCATATTCTATATAAGCTTATTTACCTTTGAACGACTCTAGCTTATAAATGCGGCATTTCAACTTACGGAACGGTCATTAGCTGCTTCCGAAATTGGGTTATTGTGATTGAGGGGAATAGAAAAGTGCATATGCGAATTTATAAATAAATAAATAAATAAATATCTTTGCAATTTCTGCATCACGCTTCTTGAGTCGTTCTCGTTACGATTATTTGCAGCAGCAAATATGCGAATTTATTCTATCTTTTAGGTGACAACAGTGCCGAAGAGGTGTTTTGTGTTAAGCGAAGGAACGTTTTCAACGATGGCGAATGCGATCCAAAGAAAGATCGCTTTGATGGGATATCCATGTGTTGGTTAGCCGCATTTTTGATCAGCTCTTTCTATTCGTGGAACAAATTTCTCGCTGTCATCTTTGTCGGATGGAAGGGGGGCCGAGGGGAGTGGAGGGATAGTCAGTGATAATTTATGTTAATTTACAGGTTCAATCTACCATTCTGTGTTGTATTATATCCTATAGTGCTACATTATTATATTAATCATGAATGCATATTCTATCTTCCACCTCGTCCTTGGCTAAGAATGTGAAGAAGAGAAGGGACAGGAGGGAGGGAGGGGGTGGGGGTGGGGGAAGGGGGGAAGAGATGTTCCCTCCAATCGCAGGCGTATACATCATACAACTAAGCATACAAAAGTAATATCCACAAATGAAAATCCTAGACAGACATTCGTAGCTGAGGACATTATATTTAAGTAAGAGATTGCCTATCGACTACTCCCAAACATTAAATTCTTTGCGGTTTTCTGTTGCGGTGTATGAACAAGTCATTTAAGTTGTACGAGCTTGACTCTTTCCGCCTATATTACCCTTCTATAGGCGATATTTTTTTGTTTCTTAACTGAGAAAAATGAGATGCGATCGGGAAGAGATTTTGTTTCGGTCATCAAATCCTGAGGTAGAGGCACCAAGTAAATCTTGATTCGAACCACCAAATCGTATTGATTATTCATGAATCAGCCAGTGTAACGTGCTTTCGAACAGAACTTCTCTATGGAAATAGGCTTATTCTTTTTAAACGATCACAAAATGGCATCTCTGCGATAAGAGACCCTTTCGTGTGTGTTTGCAAATCCACATTTATGGCAATTACTACAGAAATTTGTGCCTATATGTACGTATGTGTCTATTGGTGTATTGTCATCATTACTTTCAACTCGGGAATCATTGAAAGTGCAGTCAGAAATTGAGCTTATATAATCTCTATCTCAAAACAACTTCCGTACGAATTTCGATGGTTTTAAGGCATTCGAATGTGGCTTGAATTTTGCCTATATTCTAAAGGCGATTGGATTAGTAATATGAATTTGTAGTCGAAGATTTGTTGAATAGTTAGTGCTAGAAAGGATCGCATCATAATAGAGGACGCTG
>JAARMF010004536.1:0-14754 GCA_022844705.1 Toxascaris leonina
CGCTCGTGATTATCACTACAGATACGCGATTTCCAACAAGTTGAATGTTTTTTCGGGAAGGGGTGAACAAGAGCGGGGAGGGCGCAGATTTATTAAATGAATAAATGAAGAAACATCTCCTGCAACTTCTCTTTTTCTTTCTTTTTTACAAATCCACCTCTTTCATTTGAAAATATTTATGTGGCGCTGTGTCGTCACTAGTTGTTCACTTTTCGATTGTTATTTTTACAAAAAAACTTTCTATCATTTTTTCTAACTGCATCAAAGCGGAATTAAGCATTTCTGCTTAGTAGTTTACAGTCACAGTTGTGTTTTGTTTTAGGAGATTGCTATTATTGCTGTTACGTTAAAGGAATGATTTAATAGTGAGTTAGTTGGTTATCGTTATAACAAGTGGCAGTGGTAAGGTGTATCGCAGCTCCATGCACTTAGCAGCCACTCTTGTTTACTTTCTTATGTTCGTATTGCACATTATGACACATATATCACTAAACTCTTTTAGCAGTTGTCGACAATGGTTATTTCTAGATTATTCTATTGGTTTCAACACTGATGCGAATTTGTATCATAACGCTGAAAAAAAATCGCAAAATATTCTTGATTCTCCTCCCATAATCGATTTTGGATTTTCCTCCCATATCTAATAAATCAGTGCTCAGCTATTTTCAGAAAGATCCAGAAAGTGTTTGCAAACATTTCCACATGTGTGCGAATAGCAGAATCACACAATTCCATCGTATCGGTCTTCTCTACGCCGGAAGATATTTGAGCAAAACGGATATAGCGGTAATAAATTTCCTCTACTAATATTGTTATGATAATGATGATAAATGTACTTCTATGCAAAATTAGCGGCAACTCATTGCATAGTAAACTAGCAGATTTTTCATTCGATAGCACTGGAAATTTTAAAGGTCTTGAGTTACTGCAAATTGTCAGTGATGAGTTTAAAAAAATTTTTCAAGCGTTGAACATATTGAAGGTTAATGACGCGAAACGTACTATTCTATGGTATATATAACACACGAAGTATCTAACGCACAGTTAAGATTTATTTTGTGCTACACTTTTCGAAGTCTGATCGAATTCTGCATGTAATACTGCATACATATTCTTATATCCTATATAAAGCTATGATGTATCATGGCAAATCTGATTTCTTTTATGATACGTCTCCGTTGTATTAGATTTGTTATGTTGAAATCAACTATGGTGCACTTGTCTACCAAAAGCATGCAATGTTGTTGGCCTTGCTTGGGGATGGAGCAAATCCATCATCGAGGAGATAATTTTAGGTAAGCAGTAGGACGGAATAGGGGCAATAACTTTAAAGCTACTGTAGATGAATAAGGAAACTGTTTCAGAACGATCTTATCTGCGAAGAATGCCAATTTGCTGCTGGTGAGCTGAAACATCTAGTCGATCAAGAACAAAGTCAACAAAAGCTCAAGAAATTCCTGTCAGAAGAAGTTTGCAGTCACCTTGGAAAATATCAAGGATCTGTGGGTTTTTTCTTCTTTTCAATGATCTGACTTTTGATAGACATAATCTCCTATTTTTTCATGAAAATATTGTTAAATGTTATGTACCCTATTATAGGTTACAGCTTGCTCTGATATACATTATTTTAGAATCGCCTTACTCCGTGTCGCAGAATTTATTTGTGTTGGATTTTTGCTTCCTCATGAAGTTTAATAAACGTCGCTGTCACTTTTATCTTTGAATTAAAAATTTGGCAGAAACCATATTCATTCAGCACGTTTCATACTAAAACTAACTTCTGAACACAGCTGATTTAATAATTTTAGTAGTTCATTATTGGTTGTGATTGAAGACCGTTCACTTTGTATAACTAACCCTACTATTCATGGCAGCCTAAAAATTAGCGCTGAACTAGTGTTGATGCGTTGGATTTCGATATGAGGTTTCTTGCACTTCTAATACTTTTAACCCACCACATAATTACTTCGACTTAGGTATGACGATCCTTTAGCCTATCGACAACGTAATGATTTCCCTTTGTTTTATTTCGCTCACTCATTCACTCACCTCTATGAAAAAATGCTTCATATTTACCTGTTGATTTTCCACATGTTTTCAACTACTACAGCTGTGCAAATTCTTGAAGTTTTTGCCAACCTGTTATAGAGACCATAAAGCAACCGATAAATTCCTTAATTCTAAACTGTTCTGTTGTGCGATATTAATGGGTTTGCACTAAACTTTTATTATGAATGACTTATTTACGGGTGCTTTGATATATTTATTATGAAAGTGGCATCAACTGAGCTCCCTTATAAAGCTTTTCTTATGCCTCAAAGTGAAATATTTCAGTGTGACCTTATGCTTGACCAATTTCTACCGGAGCTGTTCGAAGAACTCAGCAAACTACTAAACAACACGAAACAGGTAGATTATGCCTTTCTGTTCCGGTTTACGAAGCTTAGTCAGTGTTTCGTTACTTTACCGTCTTTGTTATGTGTCCTTTTTTAGCTTTGCTGAAATCTGTTAAAACATTGTAGATACTCTCCACCTTCCCCCTTCCCACTTGCATTTCCTATACAAGAAAAAAGGTTTTGCTTTTACATATTATTGAGCTTACCGTTATGATTCAACTTCCTCCGGGTTTTTTGTGCTAAAAGTACATCGGAATTATGGAGATAGTTGTAAGAGAACCAAAAACAGTTGTAATCGTAATTTTTTTCTTTGGAGAATTGCAATTTTTGACTAAAGTGCCAATTGCTAGATTGGCTATTGCAATCAACAATCACTCCAAATTCAGGGTATGTTTCACTTATACGTATAGCTAGCGCTCAAACTATGCACTAATTATTATTATTCGATTACGGAATATCGACTACAACAATATATGTGCATATCGATAATCATTGACGGTGCTTTAGAGCATCCATGACAGCGCAAGCTTTTCTATGATCATATTAGTTATATGAGGCGTGCCACATTTAGAGGAATTCAGCTGTTATAGTTATTTTCATATATAAGGCCGAAGAAAGCTCTATCAATCTCAAAGTTTTTTGCTAGTACTCTTTTCGTATTGCATAGCTTCTTTCATATTTATGGGCCATAACATAAGTATCTCGGTCATCCCAATGTTCGCGAGAGGAACCATCGAATTTTTATATTTCTTTTGAAATAGGATGGTGTCTTCATCTCGTCGACAGTGTCCGTTTATTCGACTACTGACGATAAATTTTGAATCATTGAGCGAAGTGTAAGGGGTTACTTATGTTGCATATGTGTATGACTTCAGACAATACGTCGAACGCAGAAGAATTCCGTATTAACTGCTATTGTTCGATTGGCGAGCCGGAACACAGATTGTTCAAAATCAGAACAATTCGTGAGCTCGTGCATTAAAAAAAAAAGACGAAGGATTCGGGTGAGGAAGGATCACTGATTCTGATGCCTCTGCTTCGAAGATTGCACCATAGAAAATTTCCCTTGAAATTGAGAAGTGAATTCACAAAAGTGTAGTCGTAGGCATTTTAGCTTATAAACTTGATGTATTTACAGTTCTGTGCGGATCTGGGCTTATGCAAAATGGATAATCAGCTGCTAAGTGATGCTTTAGCAGCTGATGAGCAGGTCAGTGTTTTATCCGGCTTCCGACTCTGAGCGAACTTCCACTGAGAATATTCCATTGAAATATTTCTTGTCATACTTATTTTGTACACTAACTTTTAGAAATACAAACCGAATGGCATTAACCATTTAGTGCTTGATGGTATTGTTTTGGCGCTTTTGAAGCTGTTTCAAATGCGATAAACATTTTTTATGTTGTGTGTTTTGGCGATTTTTACTTGTTGTATCTTTCATTCTCAACATCGTTTAGTTGCAAACAGACAAAACAATGTAGATAAAATTGCAGAAAATATGATGCAAAAATTTGTTTCTCTAGATTTATTCACTTTTAATTCGAATACATTTTTGAGTGATCATAAAGTACCGATTTCTTTGAAGAATTTTTTACATTCAATAGCATCAGCTACGACTGAGATTCAAATCGAAACAAACGGTTCACGCATGTGTGATTGATACGATGGACACATTTTAAAATGGGCGAATGAAGAAGGCACTATTTACATTGGTGGAATGGCATAGATTGCTATATGTTCCACTAATATATGGAGATGGAAGTGATTACTGAACTCGAAAAGCATTTAGTAACAGTGTGATCCAAAAATGCTATCGAAGCTTTTCCCTTTTTTCAAAATTTTATTGGAAACAAATCCGCTTTGATGATATTAATGACGTAAACTATATCAGCAGGCTGTGTCAGTCACTTGCCCAAGAAAAAACCAACACAGCTGATTCGACGATCTCAACGATTTATCGCAGATGGGAAATTTTGATTTTTTTTAATCAGTATTTTAGCTGAACAACTTTCAGCGCTAAACAATACTTAGATAGGAGAGGAGTGTAATGGATGATTTTTTTTAATTCAAAAGAATGGTGTAAGGAATCTCCAGTTTTAGTAGTTTTGCCTTACAGACAATTGTCTTTAAAGGAAATCTACCTAAGGGATTGGTAATCGCTATATGAGCAAGAGCCACCGAAAGTACGGTGATGGTTAGAACCACCCCAGCTTGGTCTTCTGAGCTGGTGCCTAGTATTCCTCCGATGCCCAATAATCTTCCCTAGTATGCATTTGGGACCAGCGAGAAAGCTGTTTACAAAGGTTTACAATGTACAGTAGTCGGTCCTTATCTTGGCACCAGATTCGATGAGGATGACACCCATTTTGCTCATCGCAAACATCCATACCCAAATCGTAACATCGGTCGCGTCAAAGGTATGCAAAGTAACTCGTATCCTGACTTCCGCTTCCTAGGGAATGGCTGTAGCATTTTAGAGATTGTCCATTTTTTTTTTTTAGAGATTGTCCAAGGTATTTTAGAGATTGTCCAAGGTCTTCTCGTGGAAGTAGAGCATGGCCAGAAGCTGGTCCTCATGGTCCTCACCTCGCGCCCCACCAGTGAACGGCGACTCATCTCCAGCCTGTTGTTTTCATGAGCTTCTATCAATTCATAAAAATTGCTGAGCTTGTAAGAGGAGGCCTCGAACTGGTTTTGGACGATGCGACGCTTCCACTTTGAAGACATAAATTTTCGCTCGTCTTGCGCATACGATATCCCCGTAGTATATTCTTATATTGGGAAAGCGATATCCCCGTAGTATATTCTCAAATATCCCCGTAGTATATTCTTATAGTGGGAAAGCGATGGTGTGAAAGATCACCGAAATCGAGATTAGCGAAGGCAGTGCTGAAAATAACGGACAGTTTAATAATCGACATTGACATTGGCTGATGTGATTTATCGTATCGACTGTCCTTGTGAATGTTTATGGAAGCATATTTAACTGGATAGGGATCTTCTGTGCCAAGGGGGTCAGCAACAATATTGGAGTTCTGATGGCCGGAAAAAGCAGAAGCTGGTCAAAAGAGGAATCGGTTTCTTTCCCAATTGAGTTCTTGATATCTGCTGATATCGTCAGTCTCTTCTGTGCTGCGCTCTGCTGGAACAAGGCGATTCCGTCTTTGAGATATTTTGTTCCGCTAATTGACCACTTATTTCGTATTAGCAGTAGTAGTATAGGCACGGACGACGGCCGCAAGCTTGTACAGTGCTCCAACGATGAGCTTTATTGCACAGCCTGATCGAATGCTACCCCCTACGCCTCGCGCTGCGGCGCTTACCCAAGCGAGCGACTCTTCTAGCCTTCTAGCTCCCACGTGCATTCCACCTCAAACGGGATGATTAGACCATTTATTACTACATACCCCAAACGCGTCTACGAGAAAAATGACGCACAAGCAATTGGCGGTCCGATGAAACAAACGCGAGGAATTGTGAAACACCCTTCAAATGATGATGAAAACGACTCCTACAAAAAATTTGTCCAACAAAGACGGCTTGGAGGGAATAGAACGCAGGCGATTTTTCACTGATAATTGGAAGCTGAACTCCACGGAAGATGACGATACTGGCTCCCTTGAAAAAGTCATAATGCCAGCCACACTTCTTATAGCCTTCAATGCATAAGGATAGTTTGACAAACGATGCAACCAAACGAATAACGCTGCACAATCGAGTCAACAAGAAATAGATCAAAAGCAATGAAGTCGTAGACGTTCGCTCCGAACACCCGCGCGAAAATTCACAAACTGCCGTCTCGAGCCGTGTTTTGTAGTTTTATTGAAGATCGAAATTATTTCCCTTTATTCTTTTGTTCTGAAAAAGAAATACATGTTTTATAATTTTGCTCCTAGATAGAAACGAATAATTTATTCTGTCCAGTCTGCAGCTGTCAGAGCAATTTTCACAGTTCTTGATCTGCGTAATTTCCATCCCGAGGTCGCTGGATCATATTCTTTAAATATGATCTTTAGTTTTTTGCTTATCACTGCTCGTTTTCGCGATTGGACGCGACAAGGGATGAACTATGATAATAAAAATGGTGGTGAGAAACTCAAAACTCGAAGGTACATTCTCAAGAGTTCCCACTGTGAAATATTTTTTATTCTATGACGCCTTACACAAGCGTTCCAAACTTTGCCATCATACTCTTCGGGGCATCTTTTAGAGTCAGCGACTATGCTTATAAAAATGCTGAATTGCAAAAATGTGTTTGCTGCTTTTCAAGTCGTTCAACACAACGACACTTTCGATACCCTTACCTTCGATATCATAGAACTCGACAAACAGCGCCGTGCTGTCCTCCCTTCAGCAGACAGCTCCGCAACGACGCTTCGCACGATTCTTCATGCGATTGTTGCTCAAGCATGGCACGTCATCCGCTGGCTAGGCAAAACCATGACATGCGATTTCCGTCATCTCAATCACCTGCACAAAGAAGTATAACCAAGACGGCTTTTGTGAGTCTTAGTTCTACTCCAACGTCGCTGGCGAGAGATGGCCAACACCACCTAGTTAGACCGCTCAAGCACCCGCATCAGGACAAGGCTCTCACTTAGCGGGGTGAACCTTCGATAGCTTTTGCATTTTTGCACAAATATGTTGTTAAACTTTGAATAGGGCTATGTGAGGCTTCACTTGAATCTCTGCTTATGTAGCGAAGAAAGAAAAATTTCGCACATCAAATGCGAAATTCCAAAGAGATGTCGACGATTATTAATTCGACTAGTACTCGATTCTAGCCTACGGTGTTTGAGTCTTCCCCGACGATTGTGTATTTAATTTCACATATTATGCGTAAAAGCACTTATTTAATATACGAAACGGTAGATCTCTGAGAGAACGATCCAGAAAACGATCAGTTCGAAGCGCTCAAGTTTTGAGTGAATTTGAAGTGAAAATTTCCAAGACGGAAGATTTCTGAGTGAAATCGCATAGGAGATGTTAAACGTCGGCACGAAATTTAGTGTTAGCTAATAACCAATGAAAAAGCACTTCCATAATCGAAATCACATCGCACATATGGAAGGTATTACCGCGTAAGGGGCATGAATAGTGAAAAATTAAAGGGAATCCATGAAGACAAAAAAATGGCAACAACAACGAAAATTAAATGAACTGTAAGACACGATTACAGGACAAGAAATTTTCAAGGGATGTTGGCTCGGAGAACTTTAATTTTCGAGTTCTATACCATGACAGCTTTTGAGAGCTACTAGATGGTCCTTTAAAAAACGTTCCGCAATTGCTTCCACTTTCTTCGACAATAAGACCCAGTAGAATACTTCAATATGAAACGATATCAAATAGCGGAGATAATATATCAATCTCCTTAGCATAGAGTCTCTTACAGAAATTAATATGCATTTTTGACTCATTTCAGCGAAGATAGACAATGAATTATTGCTAGATGTTACTAATTTATCGCTGATCTCAATTCCAATATATTTGGCTCAATAAATAGTCATATATATGTAATGCAGGTGAACATATCAGATTTTACGGTATTTGCACTATTTATTCTATAAGCTGCAGAGGTAATTCAGCGAGAAATTTGAGAATTTTACTGAGATGAAGCGGAACGAAAGTGATTTTCAGTTTTATCTAGCAGCTGCAAACGAGCATATTTCTGATTGTATTCGTTGTGTGGAATTCGAGGCGATTATCCAAGTAATACGCAATCACCTAAACAATACAACTCTCGCCGTAAGTAATTGTATTGCCTAAGTAATTGTATTTTAGAATCGCAAATGACTTACCACTCATATGAGCATATCCGACTAAGGATGGAAACTTAGCAAGATAGATATGTGAGTGCAAGAACTTAACTGAAAGATGGATATGAAACATGGCTTACTATCTTGATCAAAAAACTAAATGAATTCATTTATGAATGCATTTGGTGTGACTAGCAATGTACGCGTTGAAATTCACTTATGTTCTGCATCATCTCTGATATGCAAATATTCGGCTAAGAACCAATTTGTGTCACATTTGAACTTTGGTCACATTTACATCCGTGAGCAAGAAATATGTCAGTGGATGGAATTGAGTGAATATATTTTTGGAATTCATAATATCTACAGAAAACTGCCTAACTTTTGAAACACAGCCGATCGCTTCAAAACTCTTTTGCTGAAAGCTTCAAAAATAACAGGATAATACGAATTCCGGACTGTTTTCGTCGACGGATTCTGTGAAGCTTATCAAATTTATGCATATCAACGGAGCAAACACAATTATTTATTTGATGAATCAATTTGTTTCTACAGAACTCTATAAAAGATACGCATGTGAGAAGCAACAATTCCCTCGTGCCAGATGTATATCGGGTATTCCTTTCTCAACTTTATTACAATCTAGAAGACTTAAAACGCCTTTTTCGATTAGGTATTTCGTTGATCGAAGAAAAGAAGGGTTGAATACGTATTTATTTATTCATTTATTTATTTTTGTTCTACAAAAAAGCTTTCGATAACAGAATCAGTGTTACTGAGGTATATATCCATGCAGTAATTGTGATTGTGCTATTGTAACAGACTTTAAAAAACTCCAATTTCCATTTGTGATAACAATTCGAGTATACTTTTAATTAAGGCACATACATTGCAGTATTGTCCCATCGGTCGTTCGACAAGTATAAAGCTTCAGCAATAATTTGTCAGTCATGCCATAGCGCCGTATCATTCATCAAGACTGCATTTATGAATGATGATTTCAAGCAAAGTCTAGAAAATGGAATTTCCAACTATATATGCATGAATCTACCTGCATCATTTTATAATCTCGTAAGTTCGGCTTTCGTAAAGAGACCAAGTTATTGATGAGATAGAAGCATCTTTTCTCCACTGTTTACCCAATTAATGATCTATCTTCACTCTATTAGTAATCATTAACTACTCTATTTCTTTCTTTCCTTTTCGTTTTTTTTTCATTGGACCTTTTCATCAATGATCCAAATCAAAATCATTCGTATTGAATAGATTCATAATGAATTATTTACACATAATATTTGCCAATATTATCGCTTTTCACTTCCGACTAAGCATCGTCCTTTACAAGGATCTGACCTAATTACATTATCTGGTCAACATACACTATCAACTTTTATGCGCCAATATTGGCGTAATAATTTTTCATAACTCGATTACAACGGATGGAAAATACTTTCAACCCATCCCTTATCATTTATGTTCAAGTATAGCTAACAATTGCATTATTATACAATTGCATTATATTGCTAAGGAGATTTAAATACCTAAATCTACACTGATTTAGTCTTTTAGCATCAAGCACATTGCCATTTAATGGCACTTTCTGTAAATTTTGTTGATTAAAAAGAATGTATAAGGGAAATGTCTATATTCCGCTCACATATGTGAAACATTTTAATTCCATCGAAAATATTTTCAGTGCGAGAATCTATGCTTAAGTTATACGCCATTTTTGCTGAATTGTTTTGTCGATTATCTCACTAGGATCGACATATGTAAAGATGTAAGCGTTCATTATTTGTACCACATGTAACAATTCAGTACTAATTTTTAGGAAAATTTATGCGCAACGAATAGAAATAAATGCAAAACGCTTTACGGCAATGCGGCTTTGTGCATACAAATGTGATCGCTGACGATTGTATCCGGCGAGAATAATACTGAAACATATAGCATAAAACTTTGATAGTTAGTGATGAGCATTTCCAAAGGGCAGTTTTTGGTGCTCTTACCAGACTGGTTCTAAAAATGTGAAGAAACGATTTCATCACCTATAGGGAACATGTAGGGGGAGTGGAGAGAGGGGGTTGAGTGCGTTATTGCCAAATGATAGAAATTTAGCCAAAAGTACGGTATAAGTTATTAAAGCAGCCTGGCGGAGCAGAGTCACATCTCCAATCGATCGCACTCGTTTCTTTTGCTTTTTCTTAAGAAAAATTTAATATTTATATCGTTTATTAAGAATGCTGCCTCACAGAGATAGATTTTTGTCGTCAAGCATTGCAGATGTGCTTAGCTAATCAACTGATGCTTCACGATTGAAGATGATTCATTAACTAGGCGAGGTGCTTATCTATAAGTGACATATTAGCTTTTAAGGATTCTGGATGTATTAGCTTATAAGAAATCCGGTATTCTCTAATGTGCGTATAAAAATTTGCCCATCAGAATTTAGATACGTCGAAAGAAGGATCGGCTTACTAAGTGAAATCAAATGTTGCAAATTGTACGTACTATCGCTTAAAAGTGAATTCATTTCAGAAAATTCATGTATGCTAACTTATCAACGAACAATTGCATGATCGACACGACAATTCAAACTTAGACTCATACACTCAAGTTTCATATTTATGATATCTGCTGCACATACTCTTAAACCTTGAAGAAAAATACCGTGATAGAAGCCGGTTTTATTTTATATCGGGTCGAAAGTGGTGAAAAACGATTGTACTAACTTAAATCAAAACAACTCTAGTAGAACGATGGATTTAGATACTTTATTGGACTTAGAAATCCCGACAGGTTATATTTTATCAGCAAATAACGGGCATTCAAATAATTGTCGGAGCAGTTTTTGAATCTTATATGACAGCAAGAAGGCGATGAGCTGCCAAAAAAAACTGCCTTTTTAGAAAAGCCCGCGCTCTGAGATTTATGACGACAAGGGCAAAATATGGCCAACTTCATTTCATGAACGTCGATTGCTATATGCTTTTACAGCAATAATTTATTCTTCCACTGTCGATGCTCTCGAAAGATTCATTTTCAAAGTGAAAAACAAAGAGATAAACAAAGAAATGAGAAGCAATTTCTGTTCTTTTACATACGTTTAGTTAATGTTAAGATTGTTATGAAAAACAGTCGACTTATGTTTTGTGGTGCTTTTTCCTCGACCGTCAGTCTAAGTTTTTGGCTCAATTCTCATTCTTATTTTAATTTGTACCTATCTGATTTAAGTTATGTCGTCATCTTCCCCAAACTGTTTCGACGTTCTTCGCAGCAATGTTGATAAAATTGCACTCGTATACTTTACCTTCATTTGAATGCGGATCAATAAGAGTATGATTGATTAATTTCTGAAGATAGTGAAGCATAAGTAAGTTGATTCATAAAGTTCCTGTGACACCAAACTATAATAAATTCACGAAAGCTTCATATGACAGAAACGTTATTTTTTAGCATAAAGCACTGCAGCACATTTTTGAGGTTTTCTTAAATGACAAGTTGGGAAAGAGGGGAAGAGGAATGAATACAGTTTGTGGTGCAGCTTACTTAACTTTTAGATCTTAGCAATCATCCATAATCGTAGTATTCGCAAACGTCATGCAGCATAATACATGAGCTTTGGGGGTTTGACGCAAATGGTCTTTGGAGTGAGGAAAAGCGGGAGGATTTTTTCAGTTGAAAGAAGAGGGAAGTTAGGGAATGTGATGATTCGAAAATCATATTTGGCATCCTTATGAGAAAATAACGAGAGGCAATCGCGAAAAAAATTTCGTAGAGCGAGCTGGGAGAGGTGGGTTTTCTCTTTGGAAGAAAGTGGAAAAAAGTATTCTCAAGTATTCTCCCTCGCCCTTTCCAGATGCCCATGCTCTCAGAAGTAACAAATATCTTTAACGTTCCTAAAATATCAGAATCAGTATGGTTCTACATTGGATAAGCACAAACAACTTATATGCTCCTCTAAGGGCAACTTATAGTGGAAGAGGCACATTTCTTGCATAACTTTGGCCACGTCAACAAAATGTAAGTAACTGCAGCGAATGGACTAAAATACGCCATGTAGAATTCGTTAAAGAAGCAGATTCGTGTATTACATAATGCGCCAAGTCTCTTCTTTTTTATCCTGGAAGCAGCAAAAAGTTCAAAGGTTAAACCATCTTCAAACGGTTGACCTACCATCCTTTAAACAATTTAAACCAGGGTTCGATACACGTAGATTTTTTTGCTCAGTTTTGTGATGCGTTCAGTAGCACCATACTTCGAGCCCGTTGACTGTTACAACACTGTTACATATATAGCATGCTGAACTCGCTGCTAAACAGACAAACCTACCCGATCACTCCAGTGACACGCTCCACATAAACCCGAAGGGTTACCGTGTTTATCTAGACCAACCTGGCTGAGTTGAGTACAGTAAGGCAAACTTTGCTCATTTTCGCCTGAAATTTCGAAACATCGCTAAAGGTAATATCGCTCTACGAGAAAAACTTAATCCTACCAAATCTTTGAGGACATGCTGCACCCTTATACTGGATATTTCATGAGATACAACCAATCGTATTTGGCGAGAACGTACAAATTGGAAGCTCAAGAAAGTTTCTCAATGGTACGTGTAAAACAAAAAATTCCTGTGAATGAAACTGAAACTCCAACCGCATATATCACCTTCAACTGGGGAATTACTTCTTATTTAGTCATTTGTTGATGAAATATATGATTTATTGACCTGTTTAGGAGATTTACATTCAACTTTAGTTTGAATATCAAGCATCAATTGCATAAAGGCACCTAAAAATTGAGTATTCCCAATGACGGATGGAAAATCTTGTGATGCGTACGCGATGAAATTGTCCGGTGATGCAAATCTCTGAGCGTTCATTGTGTGCCAGACACATGTTGATCATTGCTTAGTGGTGCTTTATGCCACTTCACATTTAAAATATCAGCAAAAAACGAATAAATAAATAAATAAAAGTTTGAACAACTAAGCTAACTACACAAGCCATGATGTTCACCTTGCTTTATCTTACCCTAAACACCACAGAAGTCGATAATCAGCGGCATGCTGCCCCAGCCTCAGTAGACAACTCCGCGACGACGTTCTGCGCTATCCTTCATGCGATCGTCACCTAAAGATGGCAGATCATCCACTGGCTAGCCGATTGTCATCATGACATATTCCTTCCGCCATTTGGATCATCTAGATCATGAGATCCAACGAAGATCGCTTTTGTGAGTCTCAGTCCCAGTCTAACATTTCTGGCCAGAGATGAGCAATACCGCCTGGTTAGACAATGTGGTTTAAATGTGAAAATAAAACCTCAAACTTTTCCCAAGAATACCCTCAATGAAAGATGTTTTCCTTTTGGGGAATCATGGTCAAGTGCATAGAAAAAAAGAAGAGATTAAGCACTGACAATATGTAATTTCCAACAACATTATTAATGCTCAAGCTTAAATCACCATTTTCAAACAAAAAAATTTAGTGACTTCAAATTTTGCCCACTCACCCATATTTAAATTTGTAAACACTATAGCAAATGTTGAACTAAGGTGTAAATCTTTTCATCTTCACCTTAGGTATAAACCTATGGTGGAGGTGAACAGTGAGGAAAACCCCTTATATTGCCGATTAAAGTATGGAATTTCCACCGATGTTTCATATTCGTAGAGTTCTCATGTTAATGCGCATTGTGAACTCATACCGACACATTCAAATTATGCTGCAATAAATTTCGAGTCGCTATGCCATTGTATATGTTTCACTTGAAATTTTTCGCAGCATAAAACTCGAAGCAACTGTTGATTGCCTACTAGAATGATATAGCTATATTTTTGTCGGTCAACAATTTGAATCCGGATAAACTGCATCGTTTACTGATTCTTCTGTGGAGCTAAATCCCGCTCTTCCGATTTAGAATATACCTCAGTTCCAAGGATTTTGAACGTCTACAAACTCAGGCTCACAGCACTGTACATGACATTTCAAGCTCACCTGCAGACAACGTGCAGAAATACAGCAACGAATAAAACTGGGTGACGTCAATGAAGGTAAGATGTACTGGGGCAACTCGAAACTGCGCACTTTCAGCGCAAAAGTGCCTAATCGGAAACTATGGAAGTGTTGCAGCATGACAGTGCCATCCAAATGAGGATAATTTGAGTGTCAGATCAACGGCTTCACATGCACGTAGCAAACAGCACCAAGTCCACATTTGGTCTTGAATAAAAGTTCTGCAGAGGACAATATGAGGGAGTACACTGCAGCAGCAAACTGATTCAAGAGGGAAAACTTTTCTTGATGTGAGATGTAACCACTTTTAGAGTTTCTTGACAAGGTGGTAAGGGGGGAGGGGGAAGTGGGATCGGGATGAGACAGTTTCCTTGAAGAATATGACCATTTCTACAATATGCGAAAGTTAACTTTTCGAAAAGTGGGTCGTATGTGAGGCGCTCTTACAATAACGTACTTATTCAGTGCGAATAACCGGCTTTTAGAACGCTTTGCAAAAGAATCCCCTACTCCCCCATCCCTTACCTCCACCCCATCAACTGGGTGACGTTTTGGCAGCATTTCATATATATCACTTGATCACTTG
>JAARMF010004537.1:763-14750 GCA_022844705.1 Toxascaris leonina
CCCCCCCCCTTCCCCCTCTGCCAAACGCGTACATAAAACTGATCTTAGAAACTATGGAGCAGCTTTATTGCTCCACTGAAACAGAGTAAACTTCTACTCTCCAAACGAGCATAGCAATTACTGTTTTCTAACGGGTCCATATGAAGTCCATATTTTGTGTTGATAGATTCGAGGAAGATTGGATATTTCAAAAATTGGTCCAACGATCGTTTGAGAAATTCGTTTTGAAATATTTCGCCGAAATTTTTTGATGCAATTATTGCGTAAACTTCATTCACATATTTTATAAAACGTCATCGATATAAGTGCTANNNCCTTCCGGTGTTTAAATCATCTGATGTATGGCGAACGGATAGCGAATAGCTAAAAAAAAAAATGCATTAGTCTATATGCTTTGAAGGTGATGGACAAAAAAGAAATATCTGAACAAAGATTGACGGTCAAAATGGACAAAAAAAGTCAACCCGTTTTTAGCAATGCAATTTGAATGGGTAACTTTTATCACTGGAGGGACAATTTGGAAATATATTCCTATTCGATGAAGCTGTTTTCGATGAGTTTCTCGGGAGTGCTGAAATTCTTGCAGCGATACTGATGAGCCGTTTATGACAAGCAAAGTGCAATAATTTTAAATAATGCATTTATTTCGTTTCTCGTTTAGTGTGATAATAGACGAGCGATGCTGATATAAGATGACTGATGTTATATGATCCGCGATAGCTGTTGCCATTATTGTCGTTGATGGATTGTTGTTTTACCTGTAAAAACAATCATAATTACCACCTCATAGGTATTAATGAACTTATGATCATTGTTGAGGTTTTCTTATATGAGGCAAAATAAGCTGAATGTGAAGCACTCAATAAATTATGCAAATATATAAAAAAGCTTTATATAAAAGTCCTTTCGAGTAGGCCAAAAATCGGCAAATACTCTCTAGATTGTATCTTCTATCATCGTCTCAAAAAAAGAGGATTTGTGCTAACAAACAAGATGCTAAAATTAAATGCTTTAAAAAAAGTGATCTCTGATCATAATTATAAAAATAACGGAAAACTTGTTTTCATAGAAAAAAAATTGCTAAAAAGATGCCTATAAAAGTTCGGAAAAAAAAAACAAAAAAGCAGCTTAGTACGATACGAATTATTTTAACGTTTAATAGTAAATAAATTAAGTAAATTTATGATTGCCGAACAGGATGAAATCGCGTAAAAAATTGGACGAAAAACAATTCAACGTTCAAATCGATAGCAAAGTCTTTAATCGGCTAAGTTTTTAGGACATTACAGAATATTCGTTATAAATAATTCAAGAAAAAAAAAGAAATTCATTGAAAATACTCGGAATAGAATAGAATAGACAAGAATAGAATCGGCTCTATTGCACTTACGATGAGCCGATATGTGGAACTTTAGCGAGTCGTTCTTTTAGTTCCTTCATTTGCCTTTCGAATTTCTCGAAAGCGGCCTGAAAATTTTCACGATTTATTCGTCATACTTCACTATTTCAGCTAGTTCAGAAGAAATGCGAAAGGGATTGAGGCAAATGATATGGTTGTATTTCCATTATTATCGTTTATATCTTCTTCATACGAATTCGTGTAGATGAGAGAAGGAGTTGTGAAGGTGGGGGAGAGGAGGGGGAAGGGAGGAAGGGAGATGATGCTAAGGAATTTTAGAAGTTTTGACACTTAGAATGCTGCTTACTCAACGTTCGGGCAACCGTGCAAAACTTTTCAATACCTTTCGCGGCTCAGTCACTTCCATCTGTAAAATCCTCCTCCCTCTCACAGTTGAGGTAAGTTATTCAATGCCTTCTTGCGCTCTAAATTTCAAATTTTTGAAATCTTTCAAATTTCCAAATATTTCTAAGCTTCTCAGCTATGATAACGACGATTTACTTCATCCTTACTATCAACGCTTGCCATATTTTGCTAAGCGTCCAGTTTGTAAACCTCTGAGAGTCTTTTATCAAGCGTGATTGCATTACCCTCAAAGTCTATAGAGGGTACCAGAATATATTCGCTCATTTCTGCGCGATTTCTTTTCTTGGCCATGCATGACGCTCATCCATAGAATGTCTATTGATAATTTATTGCACATTCTAAACGAGTATAAATTAGGCATTCACCTATATCGATTGATTGTTCTGCTTAGAATACTTACTCGAATTTTAGGTTCTTGGGTCGATATGAATAGTTTGATTGCACTTTGGAGTTGTTCGGGAGAGAGCGATCCTTCGGAAACAATCGCATTGAACTTCTGAAAAAGAATTTTTAAATTTTTTATTGATAGTCGGATCCATCATTTACATCTGACTCAAATTTTTAAACGATTATCAAAAATTGAGGAATTAAATCGCATAGCCGAATTTCAAGGTGACAAATCAAATCGTATATAATTTTCAGTTGACATCTATCCAAATTCACTATTTGTCACTAGGAGATCTAACTCGTCCCTTGAGAAAAAGCTTCCATTATCTAAATAAAAGTATTCCAAAAATATGATGGATTTTTCCTGGATTGCTTTTGTGCTCTTCCTGAACATTTCCTGTATCGGTTTCCCCTTGTTTTCCGCTCATAAACTGGAATAGCTATCTAAAACAATTGGAACGAGTGATTCTGAATTCTACGAAAGTTGAACGCCTTGCTGATAAAAGAAATATTGACGCGAAACCTCTTTCACATCTTCGGATGCATCCTCCAAATAGACTGGTACTGGATGCTGTTGTATGATGCTCGCCGATACGGTAACAACGATCAAGGTAATGGCGATTATGAGCGCGTTCATTATTGCAACGCTTCGAAGGCTGCAATGAAAACTTGTTCGTTATATGAAGCTCCATTAAAGCGAACGTTGATTTGTACCAATAATAACCATAAGTGAAAATAGCATCACTTATTATTTCTCAAAAAAATTCCAATATTAGAACGAAAATGGTTATTCAGCATAGAGGTTTTCCGCCAACTGATTCTCCTAGCAAAACAGCGGCGATTACCTCAGAACGGTCTACGAAACTCTGAAGAAATTTAAAATCGAGCTATAGATAGGACATATTTTATAATAGATAAAAGCTATATCGAAGTGTATAGCTGAATTATGGCCTAGGCTGAAATATATCTAAATTTGTTAAGCAATTGCAGTCGCAACAAGAAGAAGCACACTAGTGCTAAAGTACTTCAGCTAACAAGTGTAGCAGCTCTATTTTATATACACAATATGAGGTATTTTTTCATCAGAATGTATGAAAAATTTTTCCGATGATAAATGCTAAATAAATTTTGCATTTATTTGAACAGATTGCTGAAAGTCTATAGAAAGTGCTGCTATCGATGATTACGTATTGCATTTGAACAGCTGATTGCATAGAATCGCAATTATTTTAGCAAAAAAAGAGCGATCCGATGGATCTATTTTGCAATTGACGATCGCAGAAAATTCTGCACTCAACACAAATCTCTCTCGAGTGAACTGATGGAGAAGATAAAAAATTTCTGACGAAATTTCAACTTTTTAAATCGAAACAAATTCGCGCAAATATATTTTTCCCGTTTTGTGATTTCTTCATCAAAATTCTTCTCAATTTATTAATTTCAGGATGAATGTAAAGCGAAATTAATTGGTTTTTGATTGAAAAGCTGTGAATTTTTGCTGAGAATTATGTGTGCAATTTTTTTGGAGACACATGCATATATGGAATATTTCTCGTGAACACTAGAATATTCAATAGCCGGTTGGTCCATAGGGTCGCGTATAATCATGCCATAATTCCGGGAACGTACTGGTAGTATATATTACCTAGATGACGTTCTTTGACTTTCTATTCTATTCTATTCTATTCTATTCTATTCTATTCTATTCTATTCTATTCTATTCTATTCTATTCTATTCTATTCTATTCTATTCTATTCTATTCTATTCTATTCTATTCTATTCTATTCTATTCTATTCTATTCTATTCTATTCTATTCTATTCTATTCTATTCTATTCTATTCTATTCTATTCTATTCTATTCTATTCTATTCTATTCTATTCTATTCTATTCTATTCTATTCTATTCTATTCTATTCTATTCTATTCTATTCTATTCTATTCTATTCTATTCTATTCTATTCTATTCTATTCTATTCTATTCTATTCTATTCTATTCTATTCTATTCTATTCTATTCTATTCTATTCTATTCTATTCTATTCTATTCTATTCTATTCTATTCTATTCTATTCTATTCTATTCTATTCTATTCTATTCTATTCTATTCTATTCTATTCTATTCTATTCTATTCTATTCTATTCTATTCTATTCTATTCTATTCTATTCTATTCTATTCTATTCTATTCTATTCTATTCTATTCTATTCTATTCTATTCTATTCTATTCTATTCTATTCTATTCTATTCTATTCTATTCTATTCTATTCTATTCTATCTTGTCCTTTCTATTCTATTCTATTCTATTCCGTTCTATTCTATTCTATTCTATTCTATTCTATTTCTTCCCGCAATCTTCTCACCAGTTCATTCTATTCTTCCCTATTCTGCTCTATTCTTTTCACTATTCTTTTCTATCTTTTTCAACACTCTGTTCTGTTCTTTCCATCATTCTATTTCCTTATTTGCCTCATCTATTCTATCTTTTTCAGTGCTGTATTCTATTCTTTCCACTATTCTATTCCCTTCTTTTCACTATTCTGTTCCATTCTTCTCATGACATTCTATTTCGTATGCATTTAACACTCTAATGAACCTTTAAATTTGCTCTATAAAGGTGCTGACAACTGAAAGACAAATTTTTCGATGACGGAAATGTGTCATTAAAGTTTGCAATGTGCAATATGCATGATATTTATGTTTAATAGAAGATGCATGAACGAACACAGGTGGATAACGGTGAACAATTCTAGTGCATTGTGTATGCATTCAACACTCATTCGCCATCAGTATACAATGAATGACACTCACTTCATCACAAATGGCATATGTCATTTGCTATGGACCATCTCAAAAAAAAAGCAGAAAAAACACTCATTATTTCCGTCATTTCAAAAAGAAGCACTTTTTTTGTGTGTTTTCAATTCGAGGCGCTCATTCAACGTTTCTCTAAACTACTTTACAGCATATAAATTTTATGAGGCGAAAGAAATTTCCCAATAAAATGCACATCAATATGAAGTGAAAGTAGTAACAGCCGTTTTTTTCCGTATTTCCAACTCCTCATTACTATTGTTGGGAAAAGCTTCTCAAATCTTACCTCTAGAAATGTTGTGGGCACTAGTGCGGCATAAAGTCCTAAACTCTCTCATAATTTTTGCCCGATATTCTCATTTCCCATTTGAAAAGGTAAGCTGCCGATTGTTATTCCATTTCGGCTCTTTTAAATGCTCAAAATTTTTTAGTTGATGGCCCCATCGATGATTGATTTATTATATGACAGAGTTGCACTCCCTTCATAGAGATTCCAAGTTGAAATGACACCTAACGATCTCAAAAGACAGCGATTTCTTTTTGGGATTATTATTGAGATTGTGTACAAGTTCATTATATTAGTCTATAAAATCAAAGCATAATAAATATTTTTGAATCGAATTGTAAAGCAATAAGCTTCCTCTGTTAGCATTCAAGCCTGCATCTATATGTGTATATTGTGACGAAAGAAAGATTTAGACGAAATTTGCGGCGAACAATGAAAGTGGCATCTTGTCAACTCATTTTGATGTCCATGTTGATTTGTTCTTCATAAACGGCCTAGTTCATTTTTTGCTCAACCATCGAATTTTCGTTCGTTGATTATCCATTGAATTTCGATCGTTCATCTTCTAGTGGATTTCATTCCTTGTGATCACATATGTCAGAAATTCTCTTTCTTGAGCGATAGTCGAAAATTTCTTAATCGATATATAATACCACAAAGCTCAGGAATGCCCAATATTCGCACGATGACGTCATTCATTCCAGCAAAAATCCAACTGGTACTGCCGGTATATAAAATAGGCAAAAATTGGTTTTAAAAAAAACAATTTTCAGCGCTTCAGAAGCGATTTCTAAAAGAAATTGGAGCTTAATGTTCTTCTTGTATACGAAATCGGAATAGGAATTTTCTTCTTCACAAGCAGTACTCATATAAACGGAACTTATATAATTGATTAAACGATGCTACTTATAAGAAACTCATTCCATTTTTTACAGTTAAATGACTTATTAATAAATCTATATGTAAGTGTAAAATTAATTTAACTTGAGCATGTAATATACACATGTTCGGAAAAATTGTCTCTTTGGTATGGTGCTCCATGACAAATAAAAATAACGGCTGCAGGTCAGTTCTTAAACAACGATCCGCCAATATCCGTTCGAATGCTGTAATCGAGTAAAGCTGATGTTTCGGCTTACAACAACCTGCTGAGAAGTTATTGCATGATCTGAAGTAATTAGCACTTCTACAACAATTCATCTCAACAACCTTCAGCTAATTCGACAAGCTGGGCTAACTCCATATATCTTTGGGGCGGTCCCTTTCGACGTTCTTCTAAACGTGCTTGTGTTTTCTTCCATATAACGCATGCATGCACATGTGTGGTACGTGCACGCGCACATGCACGCCTTACTTTGTCTATGTGCTATGCGTCATCTTGTCTGTGTCCGCATTTGTATGCGCCATTGTGTCGTTCGGTACGTGTGCGCATCCGACCACATGTGTACATGTGCATCCATCGCGTGCGCACACCCATGCGTCTGTGCGTCTGTATGTTCACTGGTTTTTGTATTTTCATAAACGTCTGCGTATAGGTGTATCAATCGATATGTCCACGTGTCTTTCCGTTCCCATGTTTACCTTTGAACCTTTGTGTGTCTGTACATGTCTTCGTGACAATGTACCCGTTCGTGTACACTTTACATATCACCGTGTGAGTGCCTGAAGCTGCCTACGTTTCTGCATGTGGGTCTGCGTACGTGTTTCTGCGTATCTTTGCATCTATACGTGCCCAAGTGTGTATATACGTCCGCTTCTTTCCTCATGTGTCCATCTTACCTGTGTCTATGCATATACATGAGTGTTCGTACGCGCATGCGCGTATCTACGTGTTCCGCCGTTTCTGCAACTATGTGTGCGTGCGTCTGCGTGACTGTGGCCCGGTCGGTATGTGGCTGTGCGTGCTTGTGCTTTGCGCGCTTGGTGGCACATTTGCATACTTTTGTGCGTCTTCAAGTGCTTGCGCGCATTCACGTTCTTCACACGTTGCACATCTTCGTATGTACCTCTGTGCACCCGTGCATGCATGTTGCTCTGAGTGTGCCTCTACGTGCATATATATCTCCGTTCACTTACGTGCCCGCGTGTCTGTGTATGCTTGCGTTTGCATATATATCTACGTACATGCCCTCGTTGTCGCTTGTCCCGCACGTCCATACGCGTCTTCGTGGTCGCCGGTCTTTCTATCTGTGTACTTTTGCGTGCTTCCGTGTATGTCTTCATATGTACAGGCGTGCATCTTTGTGTATGTGCATGCGCGCACACATTTGTGACCAAATGTGACCATGTGTTCGTGCGTCCAGATCTTCTCATGTACAGCTGTGTGTCCGGATGTCTGCATGCATGTTGCTTGCTTCCATATGCGCCTGCACATTAGCGTGCGCTTGCACATGCCTGCAAATATCCGTATGTCTGTGCGCAGCTTATGTGTGCGCGCGCTTTTAGCATCTACGTGTGTCTGCTCATATCTGTATGCATCTGCATGTGCCTACATGTACGTATCTGTGTGCGTCTGTGTGCTTACTCACCCCTGGGTGTATGTAAGCGTCTGTATATCCGCGTATCTGCTGATGCTTGTGCATCTGCATGTGCTTGTTGTCTGTTTACTCTTCTACGCATGCGCCGGTATGGGACGACCTCCATAGTTTTCTTCCTTCACCTGTAGAATGTATACGAGCGTTTGAACTTGTTGGAGTAGAGGAATAGCCCTTCCTGTTGTTAACCTCCAGGAGGTTCCTCACAACGATTTATTCCATACTCTCAATTATCTCTCTTTATGCTCTGACATCCTCTAGTCCTGACTGCATACCTGATTTCATTAAAGAAATATTTGCACTTCATAGCCATTGACATGCTTCAGGGAGATAAGCAAAGTGCCTTCAGGACGGCCAAAAGAGATCGCATGTCTTTGACTTGCTTTAGAAATGATGACATGCACAGGAGTTTGAAGGATGCGTATACCGCTGCAGAGGACTAAACATGGCTGTTCGGTAATCGAAACAAGAGTATCAGGAACACCTTTTAGAGGATAATTTAACAGATTTTTAAGCGGATTTTTTCTCCGATTCATCGATGCAAAATGGCAGGTGTAATAACGCTAAAGCAATGTGACTCACCCACTGTAAACGATCGTTTGCAATCATTTGAGGACGATTGTGTTTCTTTTTTTTTTTTTTAATAAACGCTTTAAATGATATTTTTCATCTTTCATCAAGCTATCGAATATGCGCTCAATTTGGTGCAGCACAACATCGGCAAGTCATCGAACGTTGATAGCAAAGGAATCGCTTCGATGAATAAACATTGAAGCCGACAAATGCCAAGGAACGGTCGACTTTCAGTGTTGGTAACAAATAAAGCGGAAGTCGAAAAGAAATGGGCAGTGCTAAAAAAGGTGTCAACTGAATTCATTTATGGGTTTTCAAGAATTTCTAAAACTTTTTTTATTGCTATTTCAAAGCATATATTAAAAATGCTGCAAAATTTCCGCATTTTTTCATATCCTTTCCATTAAATGAAAATCATTGAATAGGACAGCGTTCATTAAAACCGTTTAGGATGATAGATGATGGACTGTGGAGGTGTAAGGATGATAGAGAAGAGCGAATCCTTTGAGACCGAATCCATAAGAGTGCAACTTTCCTGATTGGTTGCATCATATCTACGATGTCCTCTTCATATTTACAGAAACTTCGCACAGTCGGTATTCATGTTGGATTGGCGATTTTATGCGTTGCTTACATCGTTGGTGGTGCATATCTATTTTATTCGTTAGAACGACCGGTGGAGTTAACTATGAAGGAGAAAATTATTGAGGATTTGGAATATGAACGACATCATTTAATCAATAATGCTATAAAGCTTGCTTCCTCTCATGAAGGCTTGTTTTTGCAGTTTTATTTTAAAAGTAATTTAATATTAAATGAGGGAAATTCAAAAATAGAAGGGGCCTCCCTACCCATTCTCCATTCCTTTAGCACGAATTACATTTTCTAATGAAAGCTTACAAAGGATTAAAAAAATGGATGAAGAATTTTGAAAGATTTACGTGGTTAGTGAGAATAATTATGGCAATTAGTAAGCCATCTAACTGACGAATAAATGAAATGAAATAAAATGTTCACATATTCGTTGAGCCAAAATTAGGTTATCGATACAATCATCTCCACGCCCCCCCCCCCCCCCCGCTCCTTCTTCCTTCTGTCCCCTTCATTTCCCATCAGCTCATTCTCTTTCACTACTCATTCTTTTACAATGCTCCTCTTAAAAAATGTTAGACGGTAGAGGAATATATATACACATATTGTTCAGGTGCCATCTGTGGAGTAGGGATATTACTCATTGCTTAATGATCGTGATGATCGTATACTATTACTTTTCAGGACTCAGAAATTTCCTGCAAAAAAAGGAATTTTTTTTTTCAAAAACCTTATAGATTACTTGAAGAGAGTTGAAATATGAAATTACTCGCACTTATAAGCCATTTTTTTCTTCAGATTTTGAAACATTTAACAGCGCTATTTCGGTATTAATGGATGATTATGAGGCATTTCTTTTCGAAGTGTTTAGCAATCCAGTTGCCGCCTCTCTATTCGAAAATGAAAATGAAACCGAAGATCTTTGGACATTATCGTCGGCTATACTTTTTACTGCTACAACTATAGTACCGGTCGGTAAGTATTATCTGCATTGTTTATCACATTGAATCTTCTTAGAATTTACCTGTACAGGTGTGCAGAATAATGTTCCATTAAGAAGGTACTGATCTAAGACATTATTTATAAGAAAAAAGCCACAAAGAAAAGTGATGTTCATATTTTTAATAACTGCTAACAATTTCGTCGTTTTAGTGGCCAACCTAACTAGCCGGAAACCTTTTTTGTTGCAACGAAAAATTAGTGAATCGACGGTATCTTTTTATTCGCAGTCTTTTTAGGCGAACAAATCTCGACAACAAATGAATTGGAAAGTCGAGCGAGAGAATAAACATTAAATCGCTCTTTTTGTAAAATTATAAAGGTTTTCAAATAAAAACTATGTGGAATTAATTTAATTTCAGTGAATTTTTAGTTATAAAAAATAAATTCTGCGTTTTTCACCTATGTTTTCATTAAAAAAAAAGATATTTTAAGGCTATGGGATTGTCGCTCCGATCACATCTTCAGGTCGATGTTGTCTAATCATCTATGCAATATTCGGTATTCCACTCGCACTCGCAACGATCGCCAATCTCGGGAAATTCGTTTGCGGATATTTGCTTAAATTTGTAAAAAAAGATGTAAATTTTGCTAAACATATTCATTCATTTATTCATTTAAATTACTTTATTCAACCATAAAGACTCCTTCATTAGTATATAAAGAGATCGGCGATGTTCAGAAATGAAAGCATTTAAGTATCACAAATGTGTGAAATTTATTGCAATTATTAAAACGTTTACTTCTATGATTAGACCAACTTTTGAGAGAATATCAAGCGATACATATAATTCAGTGAAAATTTGGTGAAAAATATTTTCTAGAAACTCGAAAAAAACGGCAAAAAAGCTGTTTCGAACCGGAAATTCGCTTTTTGAATTCGGAATATTTCCATAAATAGAAATTGGACGGAAAATTTATTGTATTTATTTTAGTACTGAGAATGACGGAGTGCCCACAGTATTATAATTGACTCTAAAAGAGAAGTAGCTATTATTATTATTATTATTATTATTATTATTATTATTATTATTATTATTATTATTATTATTATTATTATGATTCAGTCTCAACCGATTACGAATTTTAACATGCTATTTTGCACGACCAACAGTGATGTGGCGTGGTGGAAACAACTAAAATATAAATACAAGCAGCATAAATAATTAAATGAATAAATAAACAAATAAATAAATAAAAAAGATAAATAAATAAACAAATAAATAAATAAATCGAAATCTTCTCGAAAAATTGCATAAGATCGCCTCTAAATATTAGTGCTGATTTTAACCTATAGGACGGAACTACATATCTGTTTTTGTACATCGTCGTAGATGGTATTCACATTTCGATCTCTTTTGTTACTCTTCGTTGGTTATCGGCAACACTGAGGGTGAATAGCGAATATTTATATACAATATATTTTGGTAGGGGAATATTTGAAGGCAAATATTCGACGACTAAAATATATTAATTGGATAATCGTGTAAAAATAGTTTGAAATAAATAATGGTCAGATGTTTAATTAATAAACAGTTGTTGAAATGGATCGATCCTCGAATAAATAAAATACGCTGAGAAATTTATCTTATTTATTTGTTTCCGGGAAATTGATTTTACGGTGGGTTTCGATGGATTCGAAGGAAAATATTTTCGTCGATCAATCAGAGACAATAAATAGGCAATTTGAATTAAAATATGCACGCATAAAACTGAATAAATATTAGCTCAGAATTTTTTTTTAAATTCATAATAAATCGTTGGGCAATCGTTGGTAGAAAATAGTAAAGACGGAAGGAAGAGAGGAGAGCTTAAATTTTATCGACTGATGAAAAAAAATCAATAAATACTTCATTGTAATTAATTAGGAAATGACGAGTAACATTTTTGCAGTCAATAGTAATGGCGTCAATAACATTTATTACTTTATTATTATTTTACCTTTTAATTGGCAGTCTAATAATATGCATCGTATCATCGTTGAGTTGGTTGGACAGCATTTATTTTTGTATTATGACTATTTTTATGATCGGATATGGCGATATGGGGTTCGTTAATTATACAAAAATTTCATTATCTCTCTTCAAAGATAGAATAACTAATTAATATTTGGCATTATATATATAGACGACTGCAGCCTAAACATAGCTGGATCTCGAATAAGACAACTTATAAAAGCTTAGAAGCAGTCGGGGGGAGAGAAGCAGGGTGAGTGTCACAGGGCGAAATCTTTTTCGCCACTTCTCATCTCGTCATTCAAATTTCATATTCGTCATATAGGTTACTAATATTTCCAACATCAACGTTGTCATTGAATCATTTTAAGCTAGAAGGTCAGTGATATATGACAATACAAATATTAGCTGCATATCAATTAGTTTTTAAGCTGTTCAACCGATGATTGCAAAATAATCAGATTACCTAAGTGAAATTGGGTTTATATATTATAAATATTATTTAAAATTGAGATAAGAAAATTTGAATCTAATTAGAAACTTTTTTCCACGGAAAATATTTTTTGAGTAATAAAAAAAGTAGGTGTTTTCATAGAAATTATTTTTTTTTCCATAGAAATGAATGAGAATCCGATAAAAACAATTAAATCACAATAGTTGAAGTAATCTTATGGTGAGAATACTTTCCATTGTTTTATGGACGGTGTATGAGATAACAACTTTATATTTGTTAGCAAGTGCTGGATCTGCAAATGAAATATGTTACAATAAAATTAGCTTGCTTTACTTTAATCAAAAGATCATTCATTACAAATAACTACCTCTTCATATCACGTTCATTTCCGCTTCGATAAAGATATAAGGTCACGTGAGGGTTAGGGCTTAGATTCGTATCCTCATGAGTCGCTTCACCGTTGTTGCGCTTAAGAGGCGAATCCGGATCTGCTTCACTGAAGTTGTTTTGATAGTGGTGCCGGTCGGCTCAACTAAAAGAAGTCCAAGAGTTCGGTCGGAGCTCTTATACGACTGACCGCACAATAGCAAATCAATAACGATAAATGTGTGATAACATATAACCATGTTGCGATAATATATGACCATATTAGGATAACGTACGTGTATGTTACGATAACGCATACCTCTGTTATGATAACCCACCTAATGCTCGTTATGAATATTGTTTCATATGCAGACCACCAATTCCAACAGTGTTTCTTGTGATATTTATTGTTATTGGTGTAATGCTGGCAACAATCAGCGTGGATGTTGTCGGTGCGAATATCATTCATCACATTCATTTCATGGGTCGTCAAATGGGTAAGGCACGAGCTGTTGCTGAAAAGATGGTACAGGTGAGTTTTTGAAAATTGTTTTACCAGTGAGTCTAATATAAATTACCTATTTTACACAGATTTACCTTTTGTTGGTAAGGAAGTAGGCATTGTTATTATCCTATTGATAGTTTCCATAAGCTTAAGAAGGAGCTTGCTTGAGAGGAATTTGTTGACTTATTTGAAGTGTTAATGCTTTCAATAATCATTTTTTGATGGAAAGGTATGGACGATAGGAAGGAAAGATTTCCGCTGATTTTTCGAGTTCTCCTCATTCAACTCCATTTTCGTTTAAAGATTATAGATGCACATCAACCTTTCGTTACCTTTACAGTATTTAATATTTTCCAGCGTACCTATATATGCACACCTATTGAAGGCTATACCTCTTCAATTATACAGTGTGCATATGCATACAATGTCCATATGTGTATAGAACCGGAAAAAAATTGAAGCCCTTGAAGCATCATTCAGTCAGACGTCTAGTTATAAAAAATAGAAATTAGTCCATCCATTAGACATTCGTGACGTCTAACGAACGACCAGAGTGACATAAGATATGACTCACGTTTCGATGAATGCCCCCTCACTCCTCAGTGGAAAGAAAGAGCTCGCCTTTGGTAATAAGCAGAAAAGAATGTTGATGTGGTAGCTGAAGTTTTGTAGTCACTGTTATAAGTCTGTTGTAAAATACTACTATTATTGTGAATCTAGTCTACAATTTAAAAAATATTATTATTATTGTTATTATTGT
>JAARMF010004541.1:1364-12355 GCA_022844705.1 Toxascaris leonina
CCCCCCCCCCCCCCCACTTCCTTTATAAATTGGCGCACTTTCTAAAGCGAAAAATCAATTGCGTGGCAAGATGACATCTACGACCTTTAATAGCAACGGTCTCAAGAAGAATTAAGTTTTGCATATCGCATTCCATTATTGGATTCCGGTGTAACACTCCCTTCGGCCACCTCGAGCTCAGCGTTTTGCCATTCGGTGTTCAAAGCGCTATTATTCTCTGCGCGACTTAAGCCTCGAATCTGCACTTCTGTACCATAACCTGGATTTTCGAACGCCACTGTAGGATCTCGATCCGAAAGCGGCTCATTGAGACGAAGCTTGCGCATAATCTTCGGCAAGGCATTCGTGCGCGTCATATACATTGCTCCACCGACGATCCCCACTGCGATCATCAGAACGAACAATGCGGCGAGTAGCGCACCAAACCTACCTCCAGATGAGCCTGAAACGAGCATCATTTAGGTTCTCTTGTTCAGTTCGTTTCTGGCCTTATTAGAAAATGCCTAGCATGAACCACAAATTGACAATTCAACTTCGCTTCTTTTCTCCACTCGTATTAGATAAGCTGAAGCTTTACTAAGACAATACCGAATAAAGGGGGCTATAAGTTACAGAAGTACTGTATCGGGAACTATTGCGCAGAAAAGTGGGCAAGTAAGAACAAATGGCCCTTACATCAAACGGTTTTCATGTTTTCATGTTATCTTAACACACGGAGCAATTCCGGACAAAGCAGTACATAATGTGCTCTGTCGAGTATCTAATACCACTTCTGGCACCTCCACGCTCGAAAACGTTTAGGTGTTGGTGATGATCACAGCACTTTTAAGACTGATCTTCGGAAAGGCCAATTAGTCTGTGAGACCATTGATGCCAAAAGGCATTTCCAAATGGTCTAACCAACCGCTTCTGAATCAGTACTGCAAAAAACTGTGACAGTTCCAGCAAATATCTCACAAAAACCCTCGTTTCCGACAAAACTGGACTCAGAAATTTCTGCTGTTGAGGAAACTTTGGAAGCCATAAGAGCGGTGAATAAGGGCTAAAGGGTCGAAATTCAAGCCTAGGACGAAAGCAGGTTTGGATGGCGGCCTGTTGACTACACTTGATTCAGTGGAATGCTCGAGACACACGCAATCTATATTGGAAGTGAAATAAAAACAATAAACAAGGCGAAGAGCCATTCGAAAGAACACGCCAACCATAATTGCTGTTGATTATCTTTGCTTCAACAAACGGCGAATGCCCCAGCGCGTTCGCAGAAACAAGTGCGAGCTCGTAGTTGGTGTTGGGGTCGAGACCGGTAAGCACGAGCTCATTCTCACTCGTCTTCAAGACTTTATAATCGTCGTCACTATCTTCTGGTCGATAATAGACCGCATATACTTTATAAGAATCCGGAGAGGTTTCACTCCAGTGGATCTGCAAAAACTTTGAATTTTATGAATACAAAAAATGTCCTTATTGATGTACAGTTCGTATATTCTACTTCGTACATATGTTGAGCGAAGGACTGTAAGGATACATCAATAACTAGTGGAATTGTGTCCTTATCAGAGAACAAACTCCTTTCTCTGAAAATATCCACTCTCCTCTTCATTTGGTGGATTTGTGTGCGTCTTTTCCGAAAACTGCACTATAGCGGGGCCATTTCTACGCTGATGTATGTGTATGCTCACCCCCTTCCCTATAGTTTCAACTCAAGAATCATCAATAAAAACCACGACAACGAAATTTGACGTGAAGAATACTTCCGAACAACGTAAATCACATTCATTTCACAGATTGCAGTCGGACTAGTCACCTCTTAAGCGGACTAATGACGCACCGAATTTGCGCGTCGGTGACGTTTTATGAGCGGTCGATGACGCCCAAGAATTTGCAATTTATGGAAAGTTAAGATGGATGCATGCTTTATAATAGAACAGACCGAGAAACTGACAAAATTTTCATGAAAACACTAAATATCAGAAAACTAATTCCGTTTGACGACATGTGCCCTATGATTATGTTGCAAAACACCACCAATTATATATCTCCCTTATTCCAAAACTTAAAAAAGCTTGCGAAGTGTCTATCTTATTGAACGTTGTCGAAGTGTCAGATATCTTTTATAACGATACAATGAACGAGAAAACACTGAAAAGGCGTCATTTTATACACGACTCNAACGACTCGCTTGTTCGTCTAATCGCTTATTCAAAAATGGCTGCTGGATTGGTCGTCGCACGTTCGGTTGATACTCTCCGTAATATGAACACTCCTATCAGCTTTTGTGAGTCTCTTAGTCAAACTGCTTTTGCGTAAGAGCTTAAAAATTAGGTCACGAAATGCCTAGAACAGCATACCTTAACAGAATCGGGAGCAAGATTTTCGTAGTGGATAGGTCCAGGAGGAGAGGGTGCTCTCTCATGTCCACGGATCATGCATGCGACCGCCTTGGCTGCGAATCTCGAGCAAAGAGCTTCGTTGCGAACGGTGTCTCCGTTGCACAGCCCCAAACATTCGGTGGGGATGCGTGAACGTAAACAGCACTCTCGATGATCACGGCCATCTGATGCGCATCCTATCAATTCTGCAATGCCTTCCGTTAGTCAGCTTCCATCTCGTTGCTGATGGACTTATACTTTATCAAAATCATTGTTTCAAACGATTCAGTTTTGGGTCAAAGCTGGAGGTTTGAATCCTACGCANAAGGTTTGAATCGTACGCATCTTGCTTCATGATAAGCAATCCTGATAGCTTATTTCTCTTTTTAACGATTAAATGAGTAACCGAATGGAACTAAGAATTCCACAAATTCAGCGATGATCACTTCTGCCTCTAATTTGAGTGATGCGGCGTTGCAAAGCCGCCTAAACACTGAAAGGTTCGTTAAAGCACATAATGATGTAACGCACGTATACGACCAAACAATTGAGGGCACAACCTTTCGAATACTGCGAACAATCTTCATCGGTCTGTGGAGTCACTGAGCAGACCCGCAAACACTTCTCCGATATCTTCGCATCCGAACAACACTGCAAAGCGCATAGCACTTCGAACAGAGGCAACAGTGAGTTAGTCGACTTACGGCTGATAAATAACAACTATTGCATTAATTACAGAATGATGCACTTTGACCTTATGTTGAGTTGACAAAGGAGGATGGAAATGTGTGCATCGGTAACATTCTAGAACCTGAATTACAGTTCTGTCCTCTCCGGCTATATGTCCTTTTTAAGGTTTGAGTGCTTCGAGACTCTGTTCCACGACAAACACCGTCCCAAATGCCCTCTCGTTCATCTCCCTTCAACGACGAAAACTTAGGTTTCATTTGAAGTGTTACCAAATTAAAAGCAACTACTCTGATCTGATCCCGCGTAAACAAAACAAAACTCTTCAATCATATGCAGAATATAACAGACATGTGTACTCTAGTGAGAAATCACAGTGAGGTGTTCCGAAATCAACTTGCGGAAAAGACTCAACATTTCTTTCCTCAGTTATCACTGTGGATCCCCGGAAAAGAACTACATAAGCCACTTCCCTTCGGCTGTACGGTCTTTCGAAAAGCAAAACAGAATGCAGCCATTAGAAAAGTTCTTAAACAGAAGGCAACAGTATGCGATTGCTAATATGCAACGACTAACGGACCTGGAGAACGAAACGCGGTGTTAACGGGAAAGCGGCCTTCGCGACGTTCAATTCGGCATCTTTCGATGCTTCTGTTCCACCCGAACTTGCTTGGCATGTATAAACACCATCTCGAGCAGTAGCGTTTCTGATCTGATGCATAAATAGATCGATGACATATTTGTGAGAGGTGATAAAAGGTCATAGATAAGCAAAGTAAAATTTGAGGGCAAATACTGACATCTTTAACTAGTTTTCCATCGAACGGCACCGATAATCACTACGGGAAATGGGGAGGGAAACTTTTAAGATCGGAAAGAAAAGTCATTCCAAGGATGGAAGACGACTCTTCTTTCGAAGTACTGCGAAAACGCAATGGATAAACTGCAAACCGATTTGCTAGTATAGTAACCCACAGCGACGTGGTATTACAATGGGCACGCATAGGCCGAATAGCAATCTACGCAGTCTTTTGAGAATGTTTTCAGAAAAATTACAAAATCTGTATATCAAACTTTTCTGGTGGAAGAGCATTTCATATATCGCGGTGGCTATGGAATGAAATTGGAACAGCAAAAGCTTGGAAATGACCTAAACAATAGATATCAATAGAGTACAACTCACCAGTAGTGTGTATTCGTATTTATTAGCAGAAATCTCTTTAGTGATGACGGGATCCTCGAGTTTCTGAGCCGCAATTGAATTGATACTTTTACGATAGGTCCATTCCACAAGTGGTTCAGGATATGCAAGGACTATACAGCGAATCTCTGCTGAGAGATCATCGAAAGCGTTGATGCGCTTCTCGGGAATGCTCACTTCTGGGCCAACTGAAACAACGCTACTTTATGCTCACTCTTTCAGTTGTCTTATAACAACCAACTTCTCTTTTTTTTAACTGCTATCGCAAGGGCCTTTTCTCTCCAAAAACATGATGCCCTCAAGGAATTTAGCAAACGTATCGAGATATAGTTACGGACTCTTTACTAGGCTGTAGGCTGATATCGTTGAAGTAGAAACACTTGGCCACATGGGATCTCATACACCCACTAGTACAGCAGATTTCAGAGTCTCCAGCCTAGTACTTAATCGAAGGCTCAGGTCTTCCTCCCAACAATTTTAGAAGAAAAACAGTCACACCCACATTGCACGTAGAGGTGCATCTGAGCTCGATTTTGTCGACCATCGGTGTCCATGACAGTGCATGAGATCGGACTTGTCTTCTCATCCACCGTCACCGAACTTTCCACCGTCATTTTTGGAGGATCGCTGTGAATCTACAAAGCAAATATGCATATGGCTGAGCTTTCTCCAAGTAGAACCAACGTCATGGGCAATGTAGTATCACGCCGGCCACCGAGGAAATACGACAGTTCGAACAACGATATCTCTACATAGCGTTACAGCGATGGAAAAAGGCATTGTTGAACTGCTCCACTCAAGTTCGATGAAACGAATTAAAAACCATTACCGATTCGAACTTTTTTATATTCAATAGCCGAGGAAAATATTTCTGCAAACTAGCGAATTCGAAGGCGGACACCCTTTGCCATACTCCTTGAGATGCGGTCATGGTCACAGATCCAAAATGCTATGTCGGAAATGATATGTGCAGTCTCCCTCTCCTCAACAGAACTACACCCTGTCTTGCTCTATCAACGGTTCGCGGTTGCTAACAAGCGCAATGAAATTGAAGATATTGATAAGATAATACAAATACGCAATTGGTTGAATCAAGGAATTAACAAAAAAGAAGGAACTCACCATCATATTACCCACTTGGAGATCGACGTTGAGCGGTTTCCGACTGTTGACGGTACATCTAATGCCAATCTGCTGTCCACGCTTGTATGTGCGGTTGGCGTGGGATGGCTCGATGCTTATCATTGGTTCGGGAAGGGAGAACTCATCTGCAAAACAAAACATGGAAGCAACACATTGAGGCCATTTCTGGAATCATTTAATGCGACATATCTTTAAAGCCAAGACATAATAGATATTTCGTCTTGATAGCACTGCAACAAAGTTGTAACAAAAAATGCCGATTAACTCCCCAAAAAAAGAGTTATACGAATTGGTTACGTGAAATAACATCATTCGACTGACCGACAAAGCAAACAACTTGGCAATTAATAATTGACGAAGTCAAATCTTGAATAAGAACATTCAAAATCTGATTGCTGAAAACTCATCGAATTGTCGCAACGAATTGCGAGATGTGGAACTACTCGATGCATCAATTAAACTTATCTGATGAATGGATCTTTGCAGCTTTCTGTCACTAGCTGAAGGTTTTAAAAAGTGATTGAGAGACAAAGTGGTATGAAATTGGTTGCAAAATATGCATAATGGGTAACGAGAGAGAAAAAGACAAAAGAGAAAGGGATAAATGAAAAGCTTACCGGGAGCTGCAAGAATTGTTATGACCGATGAGCTGCGGCTATTCAGCTTACCGTCGCTCGCATAGACGTACACCTCATATAGAGAGTCCAACGTTAGGTTCTCCATAACGTACCATCTCTCTTGCGTTTTTACCTGTATTCAGTTATGAATTCATATTGACGAAAGTGCGAAATTGATGCCACTGAAAAGTGAGGCTAGAGAAATACCGCGAGATAAAAGTNTGAAATTTGAAGCTATTGAAAAGTGAGGCTAGAGAAATACCGCGAGATAAAAGTTAGTTTTCAAAAATAAAAGAATGGGCTAGGGCTTTTGTAGTCCTCTTATTCCACCTAGCGGTTTTATTCCTATTCAATAAATAATGAACATATGAAGTGATGTCCACACATTTCAAGCATCCAAAATTTCCACATGCTTTAATGCCCATAAGTTTTATGCAATAAATATAACTCATCGCGTTGATTTTTCCATTCAATTCTGCAGCTCAAACTTCATTTGCACAACAACTGAGAATATAGGAGACATATAATGCGGTATTATATTTCGTTTTAAATTCCAAAAATCCAAAAAGAAACAAAAAACAAACGAGTTTTCCTATGACAATGCGGTGAAAATACACTAAACAAGAGCGAAAGGCAAAGAGAGAGGCGAACCAATTATCGTGTTAGCCACGAAACCCTCCTCTGAAATAATAAATGTATCGAAAAAAAAGCAGAAATGCTGAAATACCGATGTCCATGTAGACGAATCTCCTGCGGGTACGTAATATAGTGAGAATGTCGGCGGCTCAGTAATCGGTTCGCCATTGTTTCGTTCGGCTATCCATTCCCATGTAACGTTAACACGCTTTCCAAAATTCCAAGCAACATGCAGTTTTGTTGGTGGTTTTGGCTTATCACCAATTTCTAAAACAGACTTCTGTGGGATATTTGAAGCATTTACTTGCAGAAACCAGATAGCCTAGGCCTGAGCTTAAGATCCAACGGAGTCTGCAGAACAAAATCCGCGAAGTTTTCAATTCGCAAGTGATCATCGAAACGCTCCTGAAGCAGGTGGAGATTACGTAAATAAGCAGCCTATCCAGCTGTGTTCTTTGCAAATGAGCGTATGGAAAAAGACTGACACTGATCGGCATGTGCCAATCAGGCCTACCACCTAGCCATTCCATACTTGTGGATGAACGCCTCTAACAAATAATTTGTCTTTTCAGTACCGTTTTCAGGAAGTGTTTCGAATGTGACACTGAGTGACGGTGGACTCGATCCGAATTTGTTGAAAGAAGTCGCTCGAGCAGTGAAGTTCATTCCCGGCTCGAGGTCGTCGAAGCGAACTGAGTTCGCCGTTACGTTAACCTGGAAAAATGTTTCAACAATGCACATGTTTGATGCAAAATACTCGAAAGCGGCGATGAATCTAAGGTCCTCAGTAAGAGGAAAACTCTACTGATTTACTAAATGAGAACATATGTGAATTCTTTTCGATGATTATCTCCACAAAATTGAATCAAATTTCGCAACCAACGATGACTCGCTGATTGAATTATATAAAAAAGTTCTTTCCAAACGTTCCAATTCGCATCCGAATGAGTTCGCACTTGAATTCACAATTCGCATCCGACTGAGGTATTACTTGTTTGAAGACACTGTTGCCTTTGAACAGCTGGATTTGATAGACATCGACCACTCCACGGGGTACATCCCACGATAGAAGAACAGATGTTTTGTTTCGGGAGACAACTTCCAAATGTGAAACTGCCGGAGGGAGATTGGAATTCAATGTTGCAAAACAACGCATCAGCTGCGACGAATATGGAATACATTCCGTTGAGAGAGTAAACGGATGTCGACAAGCGTTCAGGCAGCTGTCCGGCAGATCTGCAAATTGAATCTCGAATTGAAATATGAGCACGGATGGACTCAGCGGATTTTTGCAATTATTTTGCAGTTGCAAATACACAGAAACAATAAAATAAAGCAGAATCTGTACTCATCGACGCACAGACTCTTCGCAAGATAATTCTGGTCGAAAATTTGCCTGTGATATGCGTCCGAACTATGAGGAGTCGAATACTTGGATAAAAGACGATCATTTCGCAGGGAACGAAATGGATTTGGGGGAGCATTCTAAAAAACATCAGCGCTATAGTTTCTGTAGTTTCAGAGCAGAAAGAAATGCATAGAAAGATGGACAAATCGACACTTAGAAGATCTGCAAGTATCACTAATGTAAAAGTAATAGCAGGTTGGGTTCTAGATGAGCTCACTCTGGCATAAATAGACAAAATTATACCAGATTCGATGCAACATCTGCTATGGTCACGGCCATCCGATGCACACTGCACCCAAGTGTCGGCCCATTGGGCGCAATCGGCAGTCAGCGAACTGTTATATGAGCACTGAGCGGCACATTCTCCGCTAACACCGCGTTCTCTGCAGCATCCTCTGAACGAACCCTCGTCGATCCCTACAAGTTATCCGTTCATTTTAGCGGAGATGAGCTAGACCGACCAACACATACAGCTCAGATATATTTAGGAAAGGATGGTGCATCTGTATCTTTAATAGTCGAAATGTTTAAAACCCGATACGATAGGGCTGTTTGAGCAAAAACGTAGACTGAGTCTATAGAGTTATCACGCGCAGTTGCATTAGATAGAAGATCAGATATTATGATGAGAGAAACTCAACGAACAGCGAACGAATAACTAACGACAAGAATTTGCACTAAATCCCATATAACTTTTTATATGCGCGAAAGATAAAAGCTGATCGCCATTTCTCAAAAAGTTGTTAAAACTAACTGCCAACATTTCAGACATTTTTTGATCCTTTTCCGGCTATTTCGTGAGTGATCTAAGCTGAACGCGCATCTCAAAATATATGTGCCACTTTGCGTTGTCTAGTTATCAATGGTCACTTTATTGAAAACGACCAAATGTGTGCATATAAATATGTTGCAAATCCCACCAACTGATATGAAATGCGTTCTTCTATTCTGCTCGCCCTATCCTCAACTTTCGAAAGGTATAGGTGATTAATGAATAAGCGAATCAATGACGTCATTTTTCATTAAATCCGATAGTGAAACAACGACCCATGCAAATGGTATGCTAAGTTTTCGTGCTTCTACCATTTGCAACCCATTCTGTCAACTGGTTCAAGCTGTGCACTCCATCAATTTTATAGTAGCAGCTTCTGTAACTAAAGATTTGGAATGACTGGACAGGCAGGTAGATGAGACACAAGGCTAAAGTAACTAAAGATGAGACAGCTAACTGTACTCGCAAACAAAAGGATGTTCAAATGGCACCTCTTTGGAGCGATTGTCAATTGAACTACTGGAATTTCAATTTTCTGAGCTTCATTCCTGAAATCGTTGATGAAATCCATCATGAAAGTTTTTGAACTTATTTTTAGAGAGGCGCAACAAGAGAAAGTATGCGGAGAAGGAATATCAGAGTTGTCTTGANCAGAGTTGAGACGAAATCTTCTTGAATCGAAATGGAAATGAAGTGAGAAGCAATTACGTTTTGGGCAGCAGTAGGTATCGGTTTCTGTGCTGCCGGATACGATGCAGTGATATGCAGGCGGACATTCACGAATCCCTGCTCCGCAGTGATAACTGCAAAACAACCAATTAAACCTATCGAAACATCAACATTCACATTTTAAGCCTCATCACTCAGCACATTCCCGGAAAATCTCTGCAAAACAACAAGTTTTGCTCATCATTATTAACAAGTATGATGTTGATGAAAGAAGAAAAGGATATACCGATGACCATTGGGATGGAACAGCGGTTGTCCGTGTGTGCAGATGCTATTGTCGAGGGCGTGTGTGAAGAAAACCTGCGCCGTCGACATGAGACTATCACCTGCGGCACTATGACTTTGTATGAATATCGTATATTCGGTATCCGCTTCAAGACCATATTCACGATGTGGGGATGTAACATTGTGCACCTGCAGATTCATTTCTTTCAATATCACTGTCTCAAAATTTCTTCAATTTATGGTCAGATCCAAGGCTATTTAATACATGCAAGCCTCTTGCTTAAAATTGCGAGTTGTTAACTAGTTTTGAGGGATCAGACACACAGAATCTATTCAGCAGCAGCAATTACTGTGAATATCAGATTGTTTGCGAGGAATAAGTTGTGCCCTAAGCCACCCAGCACTATTATCGAAAACGAAACGCCTATTCATTACTCACCTTTGGTATAACGTTATCGCTGAGATTCTCGCTTCTCTTATCATTTCAACATTGTTCTACTTCAAAGAGGTTCTGTTAGATGGCAGCGCCTATGAAAAGAATCAAAACTTCTGAATGAAAGTATGACGGCTGTCAAATCATTCCATTAAACGAGTGATCGCACCTCAACGATCCGTGAATCGCGGTCATCTTTGCGAATGAAGAGCGAAAACGATTCGACGAGGTGTGCGTTTGCCTTCGGTTCTGCCCACTCCACCTCGACCCAGTCATCGCCCACCGCTGTTACAGTCACGTTTTCTGGTGCCGATGGGTGTGTCTCTGAAGTGCTTTATTTCAGACGGCATTTCCATCACCTAGCCACTGTTAGTTCCCATGCATACTTTCAATAGGTAGGCAACTAAACTAAACGAGACAGTGTGCTACAACTTTTTGCACTTGTCGAAGACTCAACCAACTTGATGCAAAACGACTCTCCTCTCTTCCTCATCATGCCGAGATTTATAAACAATCAGTAAAATGAACCGCGAGAATGGACGCTCAGTTGGGGGAGAGGAGAAGCAAACAGCGTCCTTGGCTGAAGCCTCAGCCAATCGAATTCAGCTAGTCGGAATCTAATAATTCCTCCTCTTTTTTATTGGTTCACTCAAATGAGGCTGGATAGAGGAAAGAGAAAGGGCATAAAAAGGAGGAGGAAAGGCGACTTGTGCACCTCAACAAACTCGCTTTCATGCCCCTTGCCAGTGCACACAAATTACCCCCCCCCCC
>JAARMF010004542.1:0-14734 GCA_022844705.1 Toxascaris leonina
TTCGCCAATTATCTCTTTGATTTTCCAAATCTATGCATCCATCAGTCCACAGAACTACTATATCGCCATAGCAAAGCAATCTACAAAAAGCAAACCCATCTATATCTTCCTTATTTCTGTGCATTCATGGAATGGGCAAAAGTAGTGAGGAGTCGATGAAGCATTTCTTTTGTGGGACGTTGGGAGGCGAATTCTATTTCAGTGTGGAATGAATGGAATTTGTAGTTTACTATTTCGTATTGTCCGTAAGCAGCAATGGTAATGTTTTTAGAAGTTCCCGCACCTGCCGAAATTCGGATGAACCCGGTCATGTTTCTCTTCACTATCCACAGATCACACAAAATCACCTCAAGCTAATTCCAGCTAAAAACATCAAGTTCAGAAGTTCAACATTAAGTTGGATGTATATTAAAAGGAGTGGTTTAACCAGCTGCCGTAGTGACAATTCCGGAGTCATCAAAAATACAGTTGCAGAATCCCTGATGATTTGAGTCCACACCAACTGCCTCTCGGCCTTTCTTTGACAGCACTTTTACAAATTGCTAAAAATATGACAGGTAGTACTTGTTGCAAAGCTCATATTTCAGCATCCATCCATAAAAGTTGTGACAAAACAACTTCGCTGAAGAGAACTGCCTTACCTCCAAAATCCGTTTTTACTTCCGATCTCATTTTACACTTCTCTATGAGATATCTCACATACAACCAATAACATACGGCCACCCAACTTTCGCGGATTTCAGTCCAATTCCCTCCTCACTTGGTTTGCTTTTGTTGGGTCTATAACTGAGCTGAAAAATTATCTGCTTTTGAACGTCGACAATAGCAACTTTGTAATTTTTGTGCGTCGTTCACTATGCATTCATTGAATTTCTTTATTTGACTAACACTCTCTCGGATCCATATTGTGACCCTATTCCAGACAAGTAATACTATCCTCATCGAGAATATAATAAACTATTTTTGGCGTTATGGCACATAAATGAACTTAGTGAAATAGAACATTAAATGAGCACAATTCGATAAATTTTAGTAAAGAAATTAGGTGATTCTTTTTAGACAAAATGTACAACGGAACAATATATTCCTTATGAAGGTGTACTACAACACCTCTGATAGTGTATGATGCTCTCGACTACCATTTGAACATTCGTACGATATTATTGTAAGGCCAATTACGAATGAAATATTTCCTCGTCTCGTTGAATACCCATAAACAAATGCCTGCGCCCAACGAAAAGAACCATGCCTATAAATTTTGAACAGCATTATAATAAGGCAACAATAATATGAATAAATAGGTGAGTGAGTGGACGAATAAATAAATAAATAAATAAATAAATAAATAAATAAATAAATAAATAAACAGAAAGACAATTAAATTAATGAAAAAAACAAATGAGTAGATGGAGAAATATTCAAATGAATAGATAGATGAACCCAAAATAAGTGAATGGTAAAAAACAATATGTCTATTTGTGAAGAACTAATTAGACACAAAAGCATATACAGCGTCCAATACACCAAATACTCCTACATATAAAATGCAAAAAACAAGTGCGGAAGCATAACAAAGCAACTGTAACAATATGTGATTCAGCGATACTATCGCCTCTCTATTTAATCTCATAAGTCACTAACAAATTATGGAGGTGTAAAATAATATCTTTAATTGAACAAGCAACTCGCCAAAGTTTTTCACTGAGTATTTGCTTCTTATAACGCAATGGTGTAAAATGGAAAATTGACCGATATAAAATTCGTGGAAAATTTTTCGATTCTGGTTTAGAGCACCTTTCAAGGTTGATGGGTTAAGACGAAAAATGGTATAAAGGATTAGCCTACGGTGCAAATTACACCTATCAAACTTCACAACTCTAGTTTTAGCGATAGCGGATTTGAGATCGAGGTCGATGAGATAATGAATAAAGGCAGACACGAAAATCATTGCAAAATACCTTATAGGGTGGTGGACTTGCTCCCATAACGAATTGAATGCCCGGCGTGTAGATGAATATTATAACAAGAAGTGTCTCTATTATAACCGCGTATACTGTTACCTGCAAGAATGAGGATGAAGGAGATAAGCCAGTTCCCTATTTCTGTTATCTACTTCTAAGCTATAGTTGAAAGCTTATGCGTTATCAGGTGGAGCTGAGCACAACCTGTGGGAGCGTAGTCCATCGAAAACGGAAAGGAAAATTGGTAGTGGGAGAGGAGAGACAGGAAGGAACGGTGGCATTGGTGAAGGGGAGGCGGAGGAGAGGTGAGGCAACCCGGATGATAATGCCGGATCATTACCAAATGTCAGTTACAAGTGTCAAATATCATAACTTTCAATTCAACGCCATCGACAAGCAAGCAATCATCCATCTTGAATTGAACTTACGAAAACTGCCAATATCAACGGTCTGAACAAGTTTTTCCATCCGACAATCAATACGGATCACTCGTTGAGGATTGCCAGTGGAGCAGGAGGTAGGGGGGCTAGGGAGGAGGGGGGAGGGGGGAGGAGGGGTAAGCGACCTACAACGAGACAATTTTCTAAAATCCAGTGGAATAAAGGGGAAATCAATATAGCCCATCTTAGATGTCTATTGCATCATACGTTTGAACAACTGTAGGCGTCTATTGTTCTATAAATAAAATAAATTCGACGATACCACATTATTAGCACCATGACGGAAGAATGATGTTCTTCGAGTGGTACACATCCATATATGAAATGCCTAAAAATTTATTGATTGCATTTGATAGGATGATCATTGATAACAATAAATAGAAGAATCCCTCATCAATAAAATTATATTAGACCAATTAAGCTGTAGAGAATTTCACAGAAAAACAACTTATTGCAATAAAAATAGGAAAAATCCCAAAAAAAAAAGACTCGAAANGTAGGAAAAATCCCAAAAAAAAGACTCGAAAAAAAATGAATTCTCCGCTGTTCAATAAATTAAATTCTCTCTATTTTGAAGTGACCTGATCTGAAAATGGGGTATCAGCATATTATCTCTTTTTCACGCTTCTCATTGACCTTTAGTATTTCTTCTAATGGCGATTAAATTTATGACGCTGAAAGATATGATAGAGTAGGTGAGTGTGTAACCTCTGATTCCATCAGTAGACCTCTCTATTGGCGTCTTCAAAACTCTTCTGATAACAATAAAAACCAAACGTCAGCACCAATTCTTCATTATATACCTTGGAAAGAAACAACACACCTGTGACATAACAAGTGTCAAGTAATAAGCCGATGCGGCTTGATTACGAATGTCGATCTGAAGTGCTTCATCGTAAACGTTATCGTTACTGGTGAAATTGCCCACTGGATTGTATTTAAAGTAACGTTGCGAAGTAAAGAAGAGATCCGTGAACGAAATGCCATTATACCTGAAAGCTATTTTCTAAAGGTTGATGTCCGATCCTAAGCGCTAACCACAGCGTTGCAAACATCGCCGTCAATATACCGAGAAGGTATTGGGATTTTACGGAAGTTTGAGATTCTACGGAAGTCAGCGGCAATAAAAGGGCAAGCTAATACGATAGAATCCCGAATTTCCAAGAATTTTGAAAATAATTATCAATATAGAGTTAAAGAGTCTCAACAACCTATCAAACTAGAATCTGCGGTCAAAGTTCAACAGCTAATCTTCCACATCACGACAAACAGTAGGCTGCAAGCCGATGATGCATGTGCATGACAAGCAGTATTCTCGCAAAATCTCAATTTTTACATACGATATACGGTAATAGGCTATCAATGAAGAATAGGCGAAATACGTCGGCGAAAATGCAAAATGACATCAAAAATGAGAATATTAACCAATAAACGTAGAGGTAGGCTGCGGTTGCCCAATAAATAATGATGCCTGCCGCCAAGAGATATGAATAGGCAAGAAGAGCGAAGCTGACCAATCGTGTAGTCTTCTTGCGTGGTGGTTTACTCATAATATCCCTTTCGGCATTCTCATATGCGAGCGATATCGCTGGCGTTATTTCTGTTCCCAAATCGATACTCAAAATCTTAAATTTTTGCCTTATATAATGCGTTTTTTCCCTCTAGGAAGTATCCTAAAATCGAAGCGGAAATGGCGTTAGAAGAATTATAATCTGAATAATTAAAGCGAATCAAGTGGATTAAACTTACTACTTGTTGGTTTCAAAAATCCAACCAATTTTTTTCGGAAACATCCAGAAAATTGGCGTTTCCAAACTCAATCGACAAATGAAACTTGTCCTTTTGCGTTCTTGCTTTCAACTCATTCTTCACATTCATAAATCACCATATTCCGAGCATTTGAAAAATCATTCAGAAAATCAACGACTAATTCATCAGAACCGCAAAGGTGCAATTATCAAAATCCTAATGATCCAACAGTTAAATGAAAATTGCAAAATCGAGCAACGGAAGCAGCAGCTAATAAAGCAAGCAAATGGAATAGCAAGCTAAGGAATTTAATATATTCCATACGCCATTACAATCATGCTTATAAGACGTAGCAGTGCAATAAATCAACACCACTCACGCAAAATTCTAGAAAGCAACTCGAGCTATAAAAGATATTCAAATATTCGAAAGCCTTCAAAATTGATACATCAGTCCACCTCTTCGTATAGGAGATCATCTTGTACTATGCTCTCAACCCATCCAGTTTTCTGCGTCTACTATCAGTAATTCCTACGTTGAAACTAGTTGGCGAACAGACATATAAGGGGCATGATGCCGTAAAATGTGTTTCACTGATGCAAATTTGCAAACGCGTATGAAAGGATGAACGACGCCTCAAAACCCTAAAGGCTCCTTTTGCAATTTTCGCAATCAAACATTGCATTTTGCATAATTGGTCAAGGAAAACAATGAAGATGCGCCTTCCTAAGCTTTTCAACAACTATTGAAATCGACAGCTCATAGAGTCATTTTTATGTTCCATATGCTAATTGCAGAAGAAATATTGGATTATGCAAACTTTTCAATATCCTTGAAGGCTTTCAACTCCTATATCAGTCACGCTGAAAGCTGCCTCAGCAAGCGACTTTATTCGTTAATAAAATTGAGGAAATTGCATCGAAATAACTATTATGGTGCGACAGTTAATCACTAAACAGAATGACNCGCCTTAGCAAGCGACTCTATTCGTATCAAAATTGAGGAAATTTCATCGACATAACTATTATGGTAGGACAGTTAATCACTAAACAGAATGACAGACGTGACGAGCATAAAACCTTCGATATACTATATACAGATATTACTTCGATATATTGCACATTTTGCAATAAAGTTGCATATTGTCCGAACACCTGATATAGGTCTTGTTAAGGGTATTCACCAAAAAAGTAATCAAAAAATATTGTTATTTAGCATAGGGGATTTAAGACAAGCACTCATTTGCATCCAAGGTGATATACAACTGTATAGACCGATTTCACAAATCTCAAGGATATCAAACATCCAACATAAAAGATTTTCTAATATCCATTCATTGGTTACAGTTGGCAAAGAAAAAAAAAGATAGCGATAGATGAAGTAACCTGCAATGAAGTGATTGCCATTGGAATACCGAGAAGGAAATTAAGTATTATGGGCACCACTTCGGGGATTGTATGTGTGAGGGTATAGGCGATTGTTTTCCTCAAATTATCGAAGAGAAGACGGCCTTCTTCGATACCTTTTACGATTGACGCAAAATTATCATCCATAAGAACAACATCGGCTGCTTGTTTGGCCACATCACTACCTATAATATTACTTCTTCCTTTTCAAAAAAGAATTCAATTGAATTCATTAGTCAGAAATGCGCATTTACAAAAAATTCGATAAAAACACTACTTCGACATTATTTAATCAATTCTAGGTCACTAAAAACCCATTTAAATTGACATAAACCATCAATAATGAAACTCAGTTTAGAAACCAATAAACATATTCCACAACACTTTTCATGAGCGATCAGCAACTTTTTCAGTTCATTTCCTAGATGCAGTTTTCCGGTCTCAGAGTCCAATGTTTTAATGAAAATAAATGACAAAAGTATATGTATGCAAATATGGCAAGAAGTATAAGATAATGGAACGAGAGGATGAATTACTTCAAGTCAATAAGCTTGAGAATGAAAGCTTTCGAGTTTATTGATGGTTACCTTCATTTCACTTCATTTCGTGATACTCTTCCAGTATCGTTCTATGATCGGACGAAGACAATAATTTCAAATCGAAGTCATTTTGACACACGTCAATAAGCTTGACACACACCTTGTTCTTGTTTCAAGATGGAAATTAAATGGAAGCAATGAACCACTCACCTGTAACACCCATCGCAACGCCGATATTCGCCTTTTTAAGCGCGGGTGCATCATTAACACCATCACCCGTCACACAGACGATTTCACCTCTTTCTTGACATTTCTCCACTATTAATAGCTTTTGTTCAGGTGTTGTTCTGAAAGATTATTTCGCATTAAAACGCATCGCAATTAAATGATTATTACCCCAAATATCACTCTCTTATTGTGTCAAAAGCTTTCAAAATTTCATTACCGCTATCAAAAAACTAAAACTGCCAATTCCATCAATAACAGCACAAAATAAATGCGGCATTTCGAAAATGCTCTTGATTCGTCGATTTTTGAACGTCACAATCTTGAAGTACTAGTAGAAGTGCACAGATTTGATCCTTAATGATGGTAGAATCTGCGACTTTCTTTCAGTTTAATTCCCTCATAACGAAGTGAATAAATGAGTCAAACTGCGATATAAAAGTGACTCGAACGTTATTTGAAAGTTGCCATATCCACTTCCATAGTTAGCTGATGTGATCGCATCCTGAAAAAAAAGGATGTAGTAGAAATAGGTCACCTAGCAAAGACGATATAGCTGTGTTCAAGTAGTTCATCCCAAGCCGCATCGCTCATTTCGGATAGTATCTTGCCATGTACTATCGCCCAATCTTTAGTTGTCTCTTCTTCTAGATCATCTGGAGGTACATTCACTGCTACACGACGCCGACTTTTCTCGTGAATTACCTGAAAGTATCGCAAATGCATTCAACATCTTTGTCACAGTTGGGTGGATTATTAGTCCATTCATAACCACTACAATTATTAATAAGTGAAACGCTTGGAAAAACTGAAAGATAAGTCACTAGACAAACAAAATATACTATAGCAAACTTTTCATAGAGAATTTTAAAATGTTTCCACCAAAATATATAGCAAAACTAAAACGCCCAAAAATACCTCCTGAAGCAAATTTTCCATCAAATTTCCAGACAATTTTCAGATGACCTTTACACGTGGTAAATAAGTAAACTATTAACTAAATGAATTGTGATCTTATAGTTAAATCGTTTCCTGAATCAATTCGTTATCACTGCTAACATTGTCTACAAACAGGTAGATATTTAATTAAATAAAACACTCGTGGGTGGAAGTGACAGTGAAGCGCATAAAAAATTAACATGCAAAGGTGTACATACTTGAATGTAAATTGCAAAATAATGACATTACGTACTAGCCGTACTTATATATATTTACATCAAATTTATAAATTATGGCGATCATACTGCACAGTTTTTTTATTCATAACCTAATGAGGAGCTGAAGTTCGGTAGGGTGTTGGTATTGATACTGCACAGTTTTTTTATTCATAACCTAATGAGGAGCTGAAGTTCGGTAGGGTGTTGGTATTGATCTGTTGAGGACAGTGGCCATCAACAGTTTCGGCTGATGGCCATCGATGCTTACCGGTTATGAACAATTAAGAAAAGATCGCAATTATTGCAGCGTGCTACTGAGGCAAGCAAATTTAATGGATGGTGACCGAACCATCTTTCGGTCGGTAGACACCAAAATCAACAAGTTATTTTGATCAGCAGCATAAATATTTTGCTGTCGTTTTTCGTGTATGGATAGCGAAGAGCTGATTACGGAAGAGATTTTTAATCAACAAAACAAAACGATTTATATAGGAATCTGCATTCACCGGTTCAACTACACAACTACTTAGTTAAGTGACCGACCGGACAAATGCTAATTAAATATAATAATATCTCTTCGGTGAACTGCACAATGACGATAGGAACCAACGCTCGCCTACACTTTCCGATGAAGCATATCGGTTATAGAAATAAACAAAAATATGCAGCTTACTTCCCTTATTATATTGGTTATAGAGCAAGAATCTCATTTGTGAACTTTTTGGACTTAATGTCATGGATGTGGGTTCTATTAAAAAGCTTTCTGGATCTTCATCACCAACGACTGAGTGACTGAAAATATCAAATTGACAGACACAGACACAGATGCAAATAAGCTCATCTAAGCATCAATATGCTTGCACGCACAAAGAATACGATGCCGCAATGTGCTTTTATAGAATATTTGCATAAAATGCAACCAATTAACCTATCATTAGCTCAAAAAAAAAGAAGAAAACTATGCATGCTTGAGTAGAGTATATGAATGATGGATAAAAACTCAGCTCCTTCAATCATTCTTTGCGTCGTTTAACGCACCACTTCACCAACTTGAAGCAAAGAAAAGCACATAATGAGGTAATGTGAAGGGCGATCTAGCTTAACGAAAAGCATCCGGAGGGGTATAAGCTGAATATCCACGATAAATAATCGCACTTCTCAGTCGCCTTTATATGTTAATCGCTTAACTGCTGAAGCTAAATGAGAGTTGAAACTTTTTGCACAATGCAGAACTATTTGAAGAAAACGATAGTGATATGATCAGACTTGCCAACGTGAAGAGACAAATTTTACTACGCGGGTTTCTCGATGAAAGGTTCAAAGAATATATTCCTCACCTCTTCTTGATGGCCAATAAGTCCAATCTCTTTTGCAATTGCAGTGGCCGTCGATGGATGATCGCCTAGAAAAATGAACTCTTTTAAAATTATCTCTAAAATTAGGAAATAAAATTGTGAATAAAGAGTCAATATTCACTTGAATAATCGATAAGCCGGAAAAAAATCAAAAATTCAGGAAATAATTCTGAAATATAGTAATTACAAGAAAACATTTTTTAAAAGCAATTATTTATCGTATTTATTTCATGTTTATTTTTCTTTCGTAATTCAATCGCTATAATATCCTAATGAAGGGTCTAAACACCAACAAAGGGACTGAAGTATGAAATAACATTTGACATTAAATGATAGAATTCGCATAAAAAATTCCAGCAATTATAAAGAAAATCTCTATTCCCTCTCTCTCTTCAAAAATCGAAAGAGAGTTGAAAGAATGAAATTCTTTGTCGCATTTCCATCTGTATTCATTCTCTTTTAGCACAAAAAATTTATTGGCATCACTTATAACGTATATGTCACATTAAATTTCCACTCATTGTCTTAGTTCGTTAGATCAAAATATATCGCATAACGATGGAAAGCTCAGATCACATATGAAGGAAAAAGTAGCACACCTGTGACCATAAAAACTTTGATTCCAGCATGTTTGCATTCAGCGATCGCATTTGCCGTATCTGCTCTAAAATAAAGCATTAAAACATCCACAAAAATATGCATTAGTTCAGCAATATTTCGATGACCACCCACTTTCAATAACTTCAAAAAATTCCCGAAGAAATAGACGAAAATGTATGCCAATAAAGCTGACATGATTTGTTTGAGATTTGGGGAAAAACGCGATATTTTTAGTGCTAACTCAAGCATTTCAAGGCGTTTCATCGATGTGACACTCACATTTCAATCAATTGAAGTAGCCTAATTTGAATTTTACTGCAAATTAAGCAGTTTTTGACAACTTGCCACTTACTAAACTACATTTTCTGACCAAAACAGAGCGGAAAAAAATTCGTTAAAAATGACTCGATGAAAAAATTTTTCAGGAGATCTGACTCAGGAAGTTTGCTAATTTATGGCTTCAATTCATAGAATTCAATTCAATTCCAATTCCAACATCAATGTTCCTTTAGAGTTGAGGTACATCATGCATTTTTGTATGAGTAATAATGAGCCAGGATGGATAACTCATTCTGATTACAAATATTTTTCAACGAGAATATTTCCGCGCAAACCTTGGTGGATCCATAATTGCCGCAATCCCAACAAATGTGAGTTGTGCGAATGGGAAGTTTTGTTCATCGACGTTGAATTTTGTATCGGGAAATGCACGAAACTCTCTCTTTGCAAACCCGATAACACGACGTCCATTATTGCCATAGTGATCATAGGCATCCTGAATTTCATAAAGATAAGGCAAATTTCGTAAAGGTCACCTTTTACTTGAGTAAAAGGTCACCTTGAGTAGGTGACCTTTTACTCAAGTAAGCTGAACGTGGCTCTTCAAAATCATGTCTCTTCTATTGTCTGAAATTCCTCGTTTTTACAAGTAATACTTATTTTGAGGTGTTCGTTTCGCTCGTTTTGAATAGAAATTTAGAAGAGACTATAGATCCCCATTCCCTCGTGGAAATAACTTGCTTTTTTATTAAAAAAGTTCATTCCGAAAATAAACTTTGCGCTTGAAAAATGGGCCTATTTACGAAGCGCAACTTTTTTCAATGGAAATATAAAATAATGAGAGAAGTATCAAGGCAAGCTATAAAAGTTAGCCTGAACTGAGCAAAATTAAGTGTGAAACAAATTATCTCCTTTTAATAATCACTGCCAAATTTGAGATATTCTTTCTCAGTGGACCAAGAACTATTCCTTCCGTTTTCATAAACTCAGGATTGCAGTATCTTTATGGATGTCATAAGCAAACGATTCTTTAGTGGCTATTCGAAAACAAAGCAACTCAATGATATGACATGAAGTGGTGCGCCCTCGTTATAATCACTTCATCGCTACGACGTCTCGATGTAACACTATCACCTAGTTATCATCAGTTGAATGATTGCGAAAAGGCATCTTATAGCAGAAATAATAGTAAAAGCAACAAGATAGAAATATTATAACATAATGAGGCATGAAGATGAGTGAACCAACACCATATGAATGAGGTATACTTGGAAGCTGTGAATGTACGATGCATTTTCAGAAATCCACTAGCAAAAATCGCCCTATTTTCATTCACGCCCAGTTCGTATCCAGCATTTTCTTCACGTGTATTGCTTCTCCTTCACCCTTCCATATCTTTCCACGGAAACGATCACTTCATCTGAGCTTCGACTCAGGAAAGCGACCACTTATTTTTATCTCAACCCACATGTCTATCACTCTCATTCAATCCATTATCTCTAAATGGTTTCACATTTTCGAGCAAACTTATGAATTCATTATTGGGCATACTCATGTGGGCGCTTATTTGCGTTGAGATGGTTGCGATTAGTCATAGTTTCAAATGCTCATATCTATGAGATTCTATACTTTCACATCTAGAAAATCCTTTTTTGACTTCATCAAGAAATCGTTCGTTTTTGGTGACATCAGCAAAAAAGCTTGATTACTTTCCAGGAGTTCCTTTTTGCAACAGTTGCAAATATGATCGTTGCATATTCAAATAGCTATTTCCAAGAAAGTCAAAGATCGGCGATTTCCTAGCGGATTTCTTCCATCACCACTGGAAATGAGAAGCCCGATTTCTGAATAAAAAACAATAAAATCCTTGGGGCAACATCCTATGTGGGTTTTATCCTCCAAAAATATTAAACTCTGAAATCATGAACATAACTCTAAGAAATCCTGCAAATTGCCGGAATAAAGCCATTAAAAAGTCCGACAAAATCGCCTTAGACAACATCTATGCATCAGCTCACTTAGCTCACTGACTTACCTGGAAATCCATGCTGACTTCCTCATCAATCGGAATCTCTCCGTCAGCTGTTGCAATTTGCGAGCATTTCGTGATGACCACTTCTGGCGCACCCTGATATATGAATAAATTAGTACCTCAATCGCAATGAAACCATGAAAAGTAATTTAAAAAGTATAAAAATGTCTTTATAAGCGCAATAAGTAAACTAGGCCATGAAAAGCTTCGATAAGTAATGTCATGCATTTGACCAGTTGGAATATTAAGCCGGAAAGCAATAATAAACACAGAATATAATATAACGGCAGATGCGTTTCTTAGGAAAGTAGGTCAATGGAAGAAGCAAATTGATGATAATAAATGAGGATTTTATTTATTTATTTTACATATTTCATAAATATAGATATGAATAAATGAGTTATCAGAAAAAAAAGGAATGAAGGGCAAAAAAATCATAAACAAAGTATAGCTTCTCGAGATCTCTAGATTGGTTTTTGTTGATGACACAAGCTACTTTTGGAACCTCTAACGTCTGCTTCAGAATAAGAAAATTTTTCTGTTGAATTATGAGAAAAAATTCATGCAAGCAGAGGGAAAAAATTTCCCAGATTTTAAGAGATACCTTGAGCATAAGCGTGAACGCGACTTNGTCAGAAAAAAAGGAATGAAGGGCAAAAAAAATCATAAACAAAGTATAGCTTCTCGAGATCTCTAGATTGGTTTTTGTTGATGACACAAGCTACTTTTGGAACCTCTAACGTCTGCTTCAGAATAAGAAAATTTTTCTGTTGAATTATGAGAACAAATTCATGCAAGCAGAGGAAAAAAAATTTCCCAGATTTTAAGAGATACCTTGAGCATAAGCGTGAACGCGACTTGACCATCGTCGCCAACATTTCGACCACTCTCTTTGACGATCATTAGATGCCATTTACGTAATGAATTGAATGGAACTTCATATACTGTCTGCAAGTGCATTAAAAACGTTGTTTCCTTTTCAATTATCAATCTTCACTCCTTTCTTTTTTTATGTGATCGTAGAAGAAGAAACGTTTATGGTGAATAGAGCGCACTATGTCGAGTAATTTTCTAAAAAAAATNGTGGCGAAAAGGGCGCATTGTGTCGAGTAGTTTTCTAGGAAAATATGTAAAATTATTTGAGAATAAAATATCCTGGGAAGAAATCCTTGAAATTCTAGGTTATCTTTTCAACAATGTCTCATGTCCTATTGACAACCCTTGAAAACATTTTTCGAAAGTATTCACCACAAAGGGGGCCATTTCTGACGGATTTCAGAAAAGGGCGAAGATGCCGAAAACTCGTCTTTAAGACGCAGAAAATATGAGNATGGTGAATAGAGCGCACTATGTCGAGTAATTTTCTAAAAAAAATAGGTAAAATTATTTCAGAATAAAATATCCTGGGAAGAAATCCTTGAAATTCTAGGCTGTCCTTTCAACAATGTCTCACGTCCTATCGACAACTCTTGATAACATTTTTCAAAAGTATTCACCAAAAAGGGGGCCATTTCTGATAAACTTTATGGCCGATTTCAGAAAAGGACGAAAATGCCGAAAACTCATCTTTAGAACACAGAAAATATAAGAAAAAGAAATTAAGAGGAATAGAAAAATGAGGGAATTAGAGCAGATATAAAAAAACAATAGAAATCGAGCAAGATGTATAATCAATGAAGTACATATTATGCACGTCCTGGTATGTAATATGTACAAAAAACAACAAATCTTCAAGGTAACACATTATACCTGCAGTATGCCATAACAACACCCCTAAGACACCCCTAAGGTATCATGCCCTCATCTCCACTAGCTAATAACACCAAGTACTCTCTCTCGCAGCTTACGAAGCCAACAACGGGTGACTATCCTGTGTATCCATCTCTTTACCAATCAAAAAAAAAAAGGAGAAGAACTGTGCTAAAGCGCATGCGCACGACCTTATGACTTATCAGTCAATTACGGCCAAGCCATCTTTAGTCTGGCTCAGAACTGGAGGAAAATCATTGGCTACAGATGATNTTATCTTTTCAACAATGTCTCATGTCCTATTGACAACCCTTGAAAACATTTTTCGAAAGTATTCACCACAAAGGGGGCCATTTCTGACGGATTTCAGAAAAGGGCGAAGATGCCGAAAACTCGTCTTTAAGACGCAGAAAATATGAGCAAATTGATAAAATAAAAAAGAAATTAAGAGGAGTAGAAAAGTGAGAGAACTAGAGCAGATATAAGAAAGACAATAGAAATCGAGATGGATGTATAATCAGTGAAGTACATTTCACGAAGGCTCAGGTACGTAATATGTACAAAAAGCTACGACTCATTAAGGTACCTGCAGTATACCATAACAACACCACTAAGGTACTGTGCCTCCATCTCCGCTAGCTAATAACACCAAATATTCACTTTCCAGATTTACCAAGCCAAGATTATGAAGTGTTAGTACAAAATGTTCAACAAGATCCACGATAATAAGTGAACTATGCGAAACATACCTAACAGTCTATTTCCCACCTCTAACATGTCATGACGCAACCAGTCACGTACCAGTTACACATCATTACGCCTGCACATATCTATGCACATACGCGCATCGATATGTGCACGCGCACACAGACGCACAGACCGAAATTCATAAAATTCGCACCACCGAATCGATAGTGAACAGTCGGTTTCTTTTGCCCTATAGTGATTCAACCATTAGGCACTTATACCATCCATTTATGGATTCTTTAGGCATACTTTTGAGCATCTCATTGATTTTCCTATGTATCCATCTCTTTACCAATAAAAAAAAAACTGTGCTGAAGCGCATGCGCATGACCTTATGACATATCACTCACTTGCGTCAAAGCCATCTTTAGTCTGGCTTAGAACCAGAGGAAAATCATTGGCTACAGATGATCTAACTCCTTCAACCTTATTTCCTAGCATATGCTGTAACCAACTTAGCTATAGATAGCTGGCGGCTCCACTCACCAGTATTTC
>JAARMF010004546.1:0-12365 GCA_022844705.1 Toxascaris leonina
GGGGGGAGGGAGGGGAAGAGGGTGGAGTGGAAGAGAGAGCGAAAAATAAACTTAGTGAAATCGTTAAATTTTCAAAGAAGTTCTGACCTCGCTAATTTCCTCATTTCGCTCAAAATATTTTCGTATTTTCAGAAATCCCCTTCCCGCCTGTTATAAAACCTCTTTAATGCCTCAAAGAGTATAGTGCAGTTCAAGTTTAACACAATATTTAATTCGAGTTACAACAGAAAAACCTTTAAAATGTAACTAAATAAAGCGCAACATAGTAATACGGATACAGCAGAGGGCAAAAGTAATTTAAGAAATATTCGGTTTTATTCAGCGAACAATTTCGCCCTCCAATAGTTCCTTCCTTATTTTCATGATACCGAAATCTGCTGTTGCATCCACACACTTCGTCTCCAACTCGTGGATTCGACCAAAATTTCCATTTCCCTGTTCAATTCCCCTCCTTCCACTTAGTAAAATTGCAATTCTCGCAGATTGAAGATCTCAGATCGCATACGATCAAGTAACGATCGGTAGTCGAGTAATTATACAAGAGTGTTCATGGTCTGAACTACCGAAGACTTGAATTTGATCCTCATTTTTGCTATAGTGAAAGGCTGCTGCGATGTCCCCTTCGATAGCATCTTTGCGTATAGGCCATTCAACACGCTCCCGATTTCATCGTTTTCAGCTACAATAAAGGTTCTCAACCAAAATAGCTATATTAAGTTCATCTTCCTTCCAAGTCATTGGGGTAAAGAATCGACTACCAGCTAATGTTGTGGAAGCCAGTAATTTCATTGCTCTCAAAGCGAAATTAGCCACTTTGACTAATCGTCCTTGAGGGGAGTAAACGGCTAGCCAGTATGCTGTTAATATGTGTATCATTTCGGTTCAGCTCTTTGTCAGCACTATCACATTCGTGATACATGATCGCTTTCATTTTTGAATATCGCCAGTTTCTCACCATACTACCGTATGTTTTTTCATGGTTAAATGAAGCAATGTGAATGAAAAAATGAATGAATGAATGGTCATCTTTAAGTATGGCTTAACAATGGTCAATGCGAACCAAAAAAAAGCGGCGAATTCCAGTTGTTTCTCCTTAGCTAAACTCTGAGGATGGGGATCGTGCTCCACGTGTAAAGTGCATCACCGAAAGAACGCTGCACCAAACAGCCTACGTCAAAAAGGCAAACTCTGTTATTCCATCAGTCGATATCTCCGATCTTTGCATTCAAATTCAATGCGCTGAAAAAAAAAATTGTGACTGTTTTTCGAAGAGTTCCATCAAAATCTTTGAAAATTCACAATTGTATCGCACATTTGCAGACTGCGATCTCAAAAGAAAATCAATGGAAAAGTATACAAGAAGAACATGCACGACATGTTTTTTGCAGCACCGAACGTATAAATTGTCAAAAGGTCATAAATGCGCATTCAAATTTTGATTTACCCGACCGCCTTTACAATCCACTAAGAATTGATCTTTCTCTGTGGATCGCTTCAAACAAAAGTTGGATCGACAGCGAAATAATTGTGGATTTTAGGCCTACAAATCTCTTCGTTCTTAATGGACTGACCTAAGTGCTGCTACATGAAGTGATGTGCGCTGCACTCACCAAACTACTTCGTTCATGATTCAATTCTTCTCTCTTTGCAACTACCGATCATGCCAACGGCCACAGATAAACACACAGAGAAGATACTACCAAATGTGTTCTGAAAGCCGAGAATTGGGTCGGTTTCTCGAGTGCGTTCATTGGGGTGTGGAGGTAAAGCATTTTCTGAATCATGTTCGAGCGATCGGAAATGTTGCCGATAATAACTTAGGTGTATTTCTTACCAAATACAAATTTGAATGTCTATTAGGATTTCATCAAATGCACACGTATTCTACAAATAACTCAACGGACGAGAGGTCTTCCTCATCACCTGTTCTGACCTAAAGCCGAGTTTTCTTATTTATTTGATCATCGTTCGAATGAAGAAACTTTGTTAGTCTTAGGTAATGTGAAGGAAGAGATCCCTTTTGATGCAATATTTCCTCTCTTTCTGACGTTTCAATGACCAATACCAAAGATATCTTAATTAAAAGGCATGCTTTCATTAATTGTTTCGTGCATTTGTTACGAACCTAATTGATATGAATGTCGCCATACTGCACTTCTGTGTTAGTCTTCCTTCTTTCTGTCGTTAAAATGGATTAGATTCATCAATGTTTCGGTGTACTGGCTTGGAGGCTTGTCGACGGATGCTCAGAGTAATTTGCTATAGTCCAATCGAACGACCCTCAAGGGGATTCTTAGATCACAATTCTGTATCATCTATACTTCCATTCATGCCAATTTATGCCCTTTCGAAGATTAATAGTTGCAAATAACCTATGAAAAGCTCAACTCTTATCTGTGTGCGTGTGTGTATGAATGCAGCGTATCTAAATTCAACTCGCTAAACAATTTTATATGTGTTCAAGTTAAATCTAATGTATACCATAGCGAATCTCCTATGAGCATTCGTACATTCATCCTCTAATTCAGAAAATAGCTGCAAACACCTAAAGGTTGAAATAAATTGTCCATATCTGAAATCGATCGCTTCTTCATTTGTATGTTGTGCGATGCGACAAAAACGAATATTTTTAGAGCACTTGTGTGAGTGATCCGTTCACTAAAGCATTATTTTGCATGCGTTGAATACCTTAAACAGCAGTGATTTCATCGATTTCATTATTCGCACCACCGATGCAGCTAACAGTTTTTCCATCTTTCGCAATCCTGAGCTTGTCGCATCCAAGCAACTTTCCATATTTTCCGTATGATCTTATTTTCCGTATCATTTTGCATATAATCCAGCCACATCAACCTGGCGTAGTCATAATAAATCGCATGAGAAAGCACTGTTGAGATGTCAAATGTAGCGCTATAGCGAAATGCAATTGCGCACAGCAAATGGTTCTGCGGTGCATACTCTCCTCTTAAGATTTTCAACACTGAAGTCCTATTCACTTCTCAGCAATATTTCGCAGCACCGCTTTATTGCTTTTATTCATTTACAGTTCATTTGTACTTTCACTTAAAAACTTCATGTTGATTCCTCAAACTCTCTACTCATTCCTTGAATTCTGCTCTTGTTCAACGTAACTCCTATTTCATATTTTCCCTGATCCAGAAACTTTCTGATGGAATATAAAATTCAAGAAATTTCCTTTCACGATTTAAATTCTCTTATGTGTTATGTGTTTAAATCAAATGCGTTCGTAAATCTGTTTTCGAATTTAAGAAATTTTAGCAAATTGAATTGATTTGAATCGAATAATTATACGTAAATTCAGTTGCAGTCACCTATTCGATTTCAGTTCGTTTCGTTCATCTAACGACATGCTATATTGACTTTTTGGTGTGTGGCGTCATCACAATGCAACAAACGGAAAACTGTGCAAGCTCTCTGATCATGCATTCGAAAGAAAGCAAAAGGAAATCATCGGATTTCACATGTTTGCTTTCTCAGAAAAAAGACTGCTGACTTTCATGTTCGCTATCGCTTACATAGATCTGCCTCTGTGTATATTAGCAATAATCAAGGATTCGATTCATCAAAATTTATCTCGCACAGTACTACCGAAATTCCTTTTCAACGAAACACTGCGAGGAGATGACAATCAAAAATTTTCATCAAAATTTCAAATTTGCGGCAATTCTCCTCATAAGAATTCTGCAGTAATATTCCACTGTTTTCATGCAATATTACTCGAACAGTCAGCAATCAAATGAATGATGAGTTTCGCCGAAGAGGATTCCATAGAAATTTTTCTTATTTCAGCAATTAAAAGAATACAATCATAAAAGCAAATATTCGAAAATTTGTAACACTTACAAGCAAACGAAAGCTTATCACTATTTTTGCCCCTGTCTGATGCATCTCAGATAGCGACTTCCTATTTTGGTGTTATTTTTGTGCATTTTGTCAAATCCTTTTTTGCAAAAATGTTTTATACTAACTCCATCTTTGTGTCTGCTGTGCATATGTCTGCCTATTTGATCACTTCAACTCTTCAACCATTAAATTTAGAGACATAAGAGTTATTAGTAGTAGCGTACTCTTTAAGGATAAGCTGCCGTGGTCAGTCCAAATAATTGCTGAATTCACAATAAAGGTGCAGAAAATTAAATGCTCACTAAATATGTCCACATTTCGCACTGGACGGCCATTAATTCAATAACGGTCAGCTAATGGCAGGATGATTTCTCCGATGAGAATTTGTATGTAGCATTGCATTTTGTTTCACCAGTTCCTTATGGATCGAAAAAAACAACTTCAAGATATGCACGCAATTGGAAACACAAACGTATCATTTCATATATTTTATGACAACATAATTGGCTGGTTAGTTGAGTTGGTATGCGAAAGAGCAAATCGTGCCAGCTTCTTTTGCGCGCTCTTCCGTTTTTAAAGGGAAAATACGGAACCGTCAACTTCTACTGTAAAGTTTTCAAAAATTTTCCGAGAATATGCTTCAGATATATTCTTCAGTAGAAGAGTAATCAGCTGTGTGTGAAAAGCGATTTTATTCACTTGACGGTCGAAAACATTCAGTTGTAAATGTAGATAAAATATGACTAACGATCATTGATGGTCATTGTGAATCATTTCATTGGTCTATCAACGAGGCCATTGAAGCTTTTCATTTGATACAGGAAATATTTCGACTTTAATTATTCCTTGATCCTTATGAGCCAAAAATTATGGAACTTCTCTTAATCATCGATACATAAAATCAGTCAACATGAAATTCATAAAAGTTCATTGCACCTTTTCCACGTTCAACAGAATTCTTTGCTGTTAATCCGTCTTCTCGAAAATCCTCCTTATCGAATTCCTCAACTCATTTAACTTTCCGAAGTAAAAAAGATATTTAAACCTCATAGATCAATTTCTTCATTGCCTAATTTCAGAACTGAAAGATTTCATTAGCATAATTATATCCGAAAAATTGTAAAGACTTTATAGCAAGCCGATTTGCACTGCTTACGAAAGCCTTTTGCATTAAAGTGTTGCAATGAAGCTAATTGAAGCACTTAGAGAATGCGTCAAGACACCATTTTCGTGCACTTTATTGTAAAAGAGCACTTCGTGAACTTAGAGTAGTTCGCGAGCTTAGAGAATTATTGTGAATGCGCTTTCTTTGCAGCGATATTATTTATTCGCTTTAATATATACCATTCCTTCCTTTCCCTTAATAAAGCATTCGAAAAGGATTTATCGGTGACGGAATTTGCGGGTCCAGTGTATTGTTTCAGATGTATTGCTGTAGCGAGGAAGTAAGTGCGGAAGTGCAGGAACATGAAGGAATGCATCGCAATGTGCAAGAAAGAGGAAGGTTGTAGGCGAAAATTATGGTTGCGGTATCATGTCGGCATAAAGTGTTGTGTAGACAGGTACTGGTTACTGACGACCAGGAGCGAACAAGAGGGTTAGCGAACGTAGTGGAGATGTTTACACAGAACAAGACTAGCGTCTACTCAGAAAGGAACCATTTCTTTGGTGGCGTTAGCGGGAAGCGCAAGAAGGAGTGGGGTATAGTGCTCAGTTTCCGATCATTTGTTTAGGGCGACAGTGTGGTATTTGCAGTTGTATCTATCGATCGAGCCAAGAAGGGGACACCAACTTATTGCTTTCAAAAAACCTATTCCTTTGTTCATGAAACGCAATCGCCTGAGTCTGAAATCATTGGAGTACTGCTTGCAGCATTTTGGATCATACTTTCTCCCCTCTTCTCATGCGCAACTGAAACACCTTCTTTAATAGGATGGTTTGGTCACCAATCTCCCTTCGCTATCATAATGCAACTTCACTGAGCGAATTGCCAACTTCTTTGAGCGTTTTGAATTCAGATTTTTTATCGGATATGTGAGTCAGCAGCTTATACTGTTTAATTCGCAGATATCTAACCTATATATTTTGTGTCGATGCGTTTAAAAAGTAGACTAGATTTCCCATTTTCGTTGTTTATTGAAAGTTCGAGATCGACGGTCGAGTTTGTCTGGGTTGGCTGGAACTATGGCACCCAGTCAAAAATGGGAAATTGGACATTCCTGCCAAGGCACTAAATGTAAATGCAATTACGGAATAATTCCGAAAAAGAAAATGAATTGTCCAATGGAGAAAATAAAAATATCTTCAAGCTTCATACCTGAATTTTAATGGCCACATTTAATTTTAATGACCAATGGATTTTTGAAAAAATAAATGGAGCGAACAAATTTCGTCTATTCTTTCCTCACAAAATTTTCGATATCAATCGTAACAATCACGAAACACGCTTCAATAATTTCCACGTCTCTCCAACATTGACCAAATATCAGAGGAAAACAACTTTTCACTGAAATGTGCCCACAATACCAATTTGAAATGCTGAATTTCGCAGTTTTTCGGCAAACTTTTTAGTGGAAAACAGTTGGATGTAACCTTAAATCGGATTTCATTGGGGCATTGAAATTGGATCACCGAACTCCTTTAAGGGTATAGCCAATTTAGTGTCTATTCAAGGAATTTTTCTCTTAGCAGCTTTAGAAAAAGAAAAATTCGTTATAGTAGATCATTTAGCACGATCGCATTTGTTGAATGCTCATCCAAAGAAATCGACCTTCAAAGAATGCAACTTTTTCGGAACCGTCGACGTTTGTATTTGGCTACTCACGGAAAGCTCTTCTTTGAAAACGTACCTTTTTCATGTATGATGCAATCGTTGATAACCATAAGGTTTGTTTTTAAACTTTGGTGGTATTTTTATAGCAATGATATTTCCCTCTTCAAGTATAACTTATTAAGCTTGTATGCTTCTACAAGTGATAATTGCTTGAAATGCTTGTCTTTAGGAGGCATTATGATCACTGCAAAGCGTTTTATTCGCTAAGGGAGGGGCCACATCCCTTTAGGCAATACTCATTAGTGTGGAGCATCTCGCAATCCACATTCCAGCAACGCCTCCCGTACGCTTTATTTCATCGTTTATAGTGTTGCTTTACGCTCATTTTCTCAAATTTCTCAACAAACGCATTTTCGTGAACATCTTATATGTACATGCATGTTTGAATTTATTAGCGGCTTGAACCTGTGAAAAGTCGAAAGGCGAAGTAGGCGCAACGAAATTTTATGAGTGCTATCATGCTTTAAGATATGGGCTATGGTCCTTGTTGAAGTCAGCTTGTAATTTCCACCTATTAAACCACATACAAATTGTTTATATGTGATTCTTATTTGGCAAAAGCGAGTTTCTGGTTACAAGTTTATACGAGTGGTTGGCTTTAAAGCAGTTATTAGAAACAGTGCCACTGCTTTTGATTATTTGTATATCCGGTCGGTCCAGTTATTGTTTGCGGAGAAACCATATACCGTACCAGCCTATCAGGTGTACTTCTCCAATGGCACTCACATTGCTGCCCAAACCTTTCTATGGAGGCATTTATGTCATTACAGGCATCTCTGTTCATCGAATATTTCCAACCAGTTGGCCTAATGTGCTACAACAAAGAAATCTTGTAGGCGTAATCCGTCGCGTTATGGTCTCTTGCATTGGAGCCTAATTGGCTGAATTCTGAAAAGTGGTGATTCGCCGGAAGTTGAGGCACACTTTCCCATCAGTTCATTTTTGAAAAAAATCAGCTTCCAACTTGCTTTCACCTTTTTAGAAGGAATTAGAGCAAAAGACCTTTAGGTGATTTCCCGTTCATGACTGTAGCTAATTAAATTTTTGTGACATTGAATCATAAAGTTGATTAATACTTCTCTTAATCTTCCCTTTATTAAATTTTTTTATTTCTCTTTATTACTTTATGATTACTACTTCTCAAGCTTTATTGAGACTCATGTAAATTCCCCATTGAATAATGAGCAACAAGCAATGAGTTATGTAGTATAGTGAATCCCTCAGGAGTAATACAGCATTGAGATAATTTGTTGTAATTGCTTGCAGACAGCTGCTTTAAGGTCGCATAAAGGACATGCATCGACACTTAGTGCTATTTGTTGGAGATGCCATTTGGGAATTGTGATAGTCTCACTTCGGAGTTTAAGGTTGGTTAGAGTGATCGCTAAGGTGTGATTACCCGAATAATAACGTTTGTTGATTTGTGTAATGCGTCCCTTCATTCGTCTGTTTACAGAGATACGAATGCACGCTTAGGCATATTCATTTCCATCGTTAATTTGTGCAAAGTGCATATTGATGCTCACTTCGAGTCTTCATAAACACACTCTTCATTTTGAAGAGACATCGCAGTAATTGCATTTCAGAATCCTCATAGCTTATTAGGGTGCTAATTTTCGAGAATCGCACTCGAAAATTCTTGTTGTTGGCTGCGAATTGTAGTAAACATATGTGATAAGGACAGTTGTAAAAACGCGCTATTAGGTTGTGCTGTTGACAAGCTGTTGTTTAGTATGCGAATATCGGCAATCGGTTCTCCGACTTTTTTTCGGATTGTAACAACTAACAGCAAACCGAACTATTTCAGGCTTAGCCTCTCAAAACTAAGGCAAAAGTTATGGTGGAAAAAGTGCATTAAAGTCGGACTCAGCTTACCAGCATGGACCCATATTCTCAAAGGGAGGCACCAAAACAGTCTATTGATTTGGCAGATGCTTAGAAAGCAAGAAATATGCATATGCGGTTGCTATATAATACTGATCCAGTTTGGCCATATGTCTTATTGCATCGCCGTCTGGCATTTTGCGCATCTCACATAAGATGCCTCAAAAAAGTAGAATAATTTGTCTTTGCGAGCCTTCCGAATGCTCTATGAAACGTCAATTCTTCTGTTCAGAAATTATATTCCAAATTTCAGTGATTCAATTATCCTTTAGTTCTTTGAAATATGTTGTAAAAGTTTAGCGTTTCATCGATAGGATCGAAATGTCTTTCATATTGGTTACGAGACTGTTCCGACGCCAACGACAAAATTCAGATTCTTTCGATGACCGATTCAGCCAGTGGGGTGACTGATCTCTGTAGATAGTGGAAAAGATAGGCTTAGCTATTTTTGAACAAATGTAATGAAATTCAATCGTTGGTTAGGCCTTTTGAAGATGTTTGTCGCCGCTGTGTTTTGTTTATTTCAACTCAATGTTTACCATTGAAAAGACGAGACGAATTTGTGGCATAGAACCGGATGCAAAGTGCGATGTATTGACGAGTGGAATGAAACTTTCAAAGAGATTCATAAACTGTGACGAACGATTTCGGAGTCAGATTTGTCTACAAATTCACCAACATTGTTAACTCAAATTAAGCTATCTGCATACAGAGCGATGTTCCGTATGGAGTGTAAAAACCTAAACAATACGGATCAATTATGCGAACGGAAATTAAGATTCTAAATGCGGTATTTTCCGGCACAACTCCGGAGCGTTTGTATAACAACCCAGAATTTAAGGGATTGGTGACAAAAACTCTTTTGATTACAAATGTTTTTCTTTTTTTTTTTTGAGGAAAAGAAGTTTAAGAGAGAGGAATGAAGTATTTTTTTTTTATAGAAAGAGCACAAACGATCCTCATGCTTCAGTTCTCTTGTCACATATATATCAATGACGACCAAAGATAGCAGAAATAAGTGCATAGTGCAATTTGCGAATAACCGTAAAAAAGAAATTAGAATTGCCATCGATGTCATCTGATGGTGAGGGAAAATTGTCGAAAATTGTCGTAAAGCCATCCCATCAGAAGCAACTAAATACGCTTTTTCCGTTTCCAACTTACCTAAATCCACAGTATCAGCTTGTAACCGATTTCTGATTTTAGCTGTAACCTCTCATCGTCTTTTCCCTTTTTTCTTTCCTGCAACCTTCCTTCTCGCCTCTTCCACCCTTTCTGTCCTTATAAACTAGAAATATGCAGTGGAATACATCACAGAAGATAGACAACTGTCGATTCCTTAATACGTCTAACTGAATGGGAAAAAAGTGTTTCAGGCCAGCATTTTTGATAGAAAACCGATTTGAGCTGTTATTTTCGCTGTGTGGCAATCTGCCTCAGGCAATCCTCTTGGGACCAATTTTTCAAAAACTTTACTTTCAAATTTCATTGTCGATCCCTCTGTGCGCAAATGCGAATGTAGGCAACACTGAATTAGAATAAAACGCACTATGAAAGCGCAACATTTCGATAATATTGTTTATTGTTGAAGAGCACCACATGATGTTGTCACTGATAGGACAAGTTTCTGCTCAATGAAATAGGAAAAGCATGCAATTAAGCTCGAATGATTCGAGAATTTCGTAAAAATGTTTTGCACTCATTTTTTGCGATCTCCGTCATTGCATTCACAACAACCTGTAGCGATGGAAACCGAACGAAAATTTCGTTACTCCAATTTCGTTAAGTAAGCGTTCGTGTGCATTCGAAACTCAGTTAGAACCGAAAGCACTTCCAAAACCTCAGTTGGCTACCAGTCACAGGCTGTGTCGATTGACGAGAAAAACTCAACTTAAATTGCAACAAAAAACTGAAACGAGCGAATGCTAAATTTCGCTTTGTGAGAGTCTACTGAGATTTCGTTTTCCATCAACCTTCCTTTAAAAGATGCTTATAGTAATGATCACATCGTGATCGCAATTGGAGCCGAACTGAGGCAGAGAAAGAGGTTGGAATGAAGAGGCCATTTGTTGTTTAGTTCGGTATTCATCTAAGATGAATAGTGCCTTCGAATAGCATCTTTAAGTTTTTTGTTGCCGCCAAATTCCAAATTGGACATTTGATCGTTCGCACATCAAGAAAAGGTATCTACAGGCCTGTCCTTTGAAATATCCTATTTCCAATGTACATCGAAACATCCAATAAAGCTAGTGATTTCGTTTCGTTTCATTCATGAGGGTATATGACAACCCAGTGAGGTCGAGTACAAAGTATCGATCTCCTCCAAGCAAATTTTGTCCAAGATCAGCTCTGGGCCACGATGACCAGAAGTCTCGCTCACTCCCTGTCCACACACAGCCTAATCACCTAGATGAAAATCATTCTACAGATGTCTTGTAGCGATTTTTTTCGACGTTTTGTGCCGCTACCTTCGTTGAAATTTAAATCGTTTCTACGCGTCGTTTAAGAGTCGTTCATGATACCACCACGGAGCACCTTGTGGATATTCGTAAATACCAACTCCTTTTCACATTTATCTTTTTTTGCGGTAATTCATCATCTTCATTTTCTCACCATTTCTATCTTTTCCAGTCGCACTTTTTACTCAAACCTTTCATCCAGATTTGTCATACCTTCTCACCTTCCAAACCCCTTTCTTGCTGCTCACGGCCGCAGTTGGTATCTTTGTACTCCCGCTAACTCGCCCATTTAAAACAACTATGGAATATTCAATAACTCTGTCTTCTTCAGGGACGACATCATCGCTAAGGTCCACGCAAAATGCAGGCATATTTGGGGTGCAGAGATCCACTGGTAGCTAGTTAACTACCCACATGAAAACAACACAGACTACCACAGTGTGCAAATGTGCAAAGAAATGCACAACAGGGTAGTCTGGTTGCATCCATAATAAAATGACCGACCGGCTGGGAGAGGGGTAATAACTGTTCCAATATTTGAGTTGACGAAAAAAGTGAGCTCGAACGTTGATGAACAATCCTGAGAATGTGGATTTTTCCGGACATATTCCCACCTGAACGTTTCCAAAATCACGTTCTGTTATGCGTCAAAAAATCACCCTAATTTCTACGAGTCTAACATCTTTTTTCAGACCGTACTCATAAATTCTCAACAACGTGTGCCTTGTTGGTCAGAATATTGCTGGAAACAAATTTCACAAACGTACAATTCTTGTGATGGTGCACGGAGAAATTCCGTTCCCATGAGTGACAACAACCATCGATTGCTCCTCGAAGACATTCTGTCATTGCCAACTTCAGCTTCGATCAAAGATATTATAAAAATATCCGCCTTTCACCAACCGAGAGCATTTGGCGGAAGTCAGAGTTCGGTTACAACCGAATGCATAACAGAAATGATAGCTCGTTATCGAATGAAAAACTCGGTGAAAACCAAGTTCTGATTGCAAATGAACAACAGAAAACAGTCAAAACCAATTTTGGTTAGTGACAGCTGACCGTAACTGTGGTTTTTAATTGGAATTTGGCTGCTCAGCTACCACTTCTAGTTATTTCAAAACTGATTATGTGTAGTGCTTTTAAGTAAATTGCGATTTATTGAAAAACAATGAACAACCGGCCGAATAAAGCCGCTATCTCTTGGAGTGATTCAACACTCTCGAATGACGTACCCCTTCCTCTGCTCAACCCATTTCACATACTCATCACATCTCCTCCTCCTCCCCCCCCCCCCCCCCCCCCCCCCCCCCCCCCCCCCCCCCCCC
>JAARMF010004547.1:0-14698 GCA_022844705.1 Toxascaris leonina
GGTTTGAAGGTGTTAAGAATTTGGGATGGTGTCGAAACAGCTAATGCCACATTGTTGAGGTGTATCGTTATGAAGTGTCTAGTGGAGGAGACAGATAGCCGGGATTATCATTATCACTATCAGAGCATCACTTTTTAGTGCTATTCTCATGAATCATATTAACTAACCCATCGTATAAGCTGAAATAGAAGCCCATGGCCAGAGCTGTCAATACTGGCGTGTTTTCCCGTTTCTACGAGATTAAAAATAGTTGTCGTGGGTTGTGCGTTTACTGCAGTTGACACTTTCAACTTTATTTTTATTGCGGCCATAAATTTGATATTATGAAGTTGATGCATTTTTTAAGGAAATAATTTTTTGAGAGAGTATTTCAGGCTGGATATAGTTGTCAACGAACAACCGATAATAGCCTTCAGTGTTGCTCAATAAAGCCCCTTCTCGCCGAGTGTCAACGAGGATATCGTGCTGCGATGTCGATTATAAGCGGAGGCTTTATCCCTTGCAGTGATCGATTCGATTTCACGTTAGATGCGCATTCACTCATCAAATATTTCAACAAAGAGACACTTCATCAGTGATTAGTGCTGAATTCATAGTGGAATATTCAAAATGAATGTCATATAGATGACTCGAGTTCGATTCCTTATCAGAATCTATTCATAGAAGTGTAGATGTTATTCATTGATGAAATGTAGTTAGGGTTTTTTATATAAATGAAAAAAGAATTGGTCTAGAAATGCTGCTATCAATTTCAGAAAGAAATGTCACTGTGGAATACAATAGCAATTCGATGTTACGGATCTCTTACAGTTTCCATTTGCCATAGCCCCAGGGCTTTCAAGGCGTTGAAACGTACGAGGCCCAATTTCGTGACTGCTGAGCTTTAAAGAAACGAAGTGTTTTAATGTGTTAATTGTAGAAGCAGGGTTATTGCGCGAGATACTCCTTCTACTACCCTCTTGATGATGCTTGACTCACGCAGTCTTGTGCTCTATCAATACAACCAAATGTTTGATGGCAATCCACCATCGTGGACTGCGATCGTTGATACGACAGCGACTGAAATGTCGGACGCTTATTTATTCGGCACTCAATAACGGCCAAAACAACGATCGCAGTCGATTAAAGTAGTTTGCCATCAAACATTTGATTGTATCGATGCTTCTTACAATAAGTTGACTATGAAAATTGTTTTCAGATGCCCTCCTGGCTACTCTTGTATGCCATCAACCACATCCGAACAACACCTCTGCTGTACACCTGAATCGTCTGATATATCTGTGTGGAGTATTCTGTGATAAATTATTGTGAAGTTGTAATAAATTTTTTGAAAGAATTGAATTACACTTTGCGCCGAAGTCAGACTTTGATATGATGACCAAACGTTTAGATAGTCGCGATTGTGCCACATTGTCCTGAAGATTGTCCTGAAGCAGCGAATTCCCGAGCATGACATCGGGTGTGATGGTCACTACACAAGGGGACNTAGGAGACCAAACGAAGGGTTTTAACAATGAAAGGTGACATCAACAAACAGAGCAATTGCGTATTGTGTCACGGGAATGCCGAATCATCATCGTCGCCTCCATTGTATTGAGGGAGATTGAGGCTTGGCACAGCGATGTTTTAGAATATAAAAAAGTAATATGAGATGCGGTAGTTGAGATCGTTAGTGAGCGTAAGTTGATTCCAAAGATATTCACAAAGATGGCAACTTCTAATAAACTAAAGGAAATGCTGCAATGAAGCTGCACATGACGCTATAAACCTTCGATAAGACCAGGTCGCCCAAGAGTCTGACAATGATACATCGAATAGGTGGCGATGTTTGACTCGCTCGGTATAGCTCTATGTGGGTTATATACTACTTAGCAATTACATTATCTGCATCAAGCATAAATCTCCATTGTACTGGAATCTTTGTGACTTTGATGCTGTTGAAATCAATAGCTTATTCTGAAGGATATGAGAGACATTTCGTCTGTGCTCGACGAGATGCCAAAGAAATGAATGCAAAGGGATTAGCCTCTTGACAGTTTGCGATACTAAGTACCAATTCTGCACTTTGAGGTTGCCTTTTTGTGCATCTCTTTAGAATTTCGAAAGTGCATCGTAATATCTCTTGCCGCTTACCTATATTATACCTACAATACCTGTATTCATACCTCATTCGAGCTTAATAAGGGTTTACGTCTCATATCGCAGAACATTACACTCGTCTAGCTGTGAATTTTTAATCGCAGCTTAGAATTAGTCAGCTAATCGTTCAAAGAACGATCGTTATCCTTGTTTAACCTTTGACACCAAAGTGATAGGGTCACTCCTGATGTGTTGTTATGAGCTGTTGTATTTGTGTTGTAATCGGCCTATACCCCTTCGGTCGATCGCCACCGCAATTGTTAATTTCATCTACAGAATATTTTCTGCTGTTATCTGTTGTGACCTTTTGTTCACTTAAGTTCTTTCCACTCCTTATTACTTCATTGACCGTTCAATTCTGGTCAGTTAGTCTTGTGTGATCCTTAGCTGAACTACATCGTACATAAACGACCCCTTAATTTATGTCAAATGAACCACATATAAGAATTTGATGTTATATAAAAATTCTTGTTTTTGTCTCAGATTGTCGATGATTCTGATAGAGTATTTGATGTTCTTTCGAATGTGCCTACTTGTTGCTTCCAAGTTTGGTGCCTCTATATACTTATAGCTTGAAAGCCTCAGAATTTTCAACATCATCTCTACGACTCTACCAGCGCCAACAACCAATCCTCCTTTTCCGAAAAAACACTGCATAGCAGACAGACGAAAAAGAGTCTCTGGTATTTTGGAATGTCAATAGACGCTTTAAAATCTGATCGAGCCATATGGAATGGATCCCTTCCTATCCCATAGACATCATATCAACGGAATTCGCAACCGTAGCTTTCATCATTCCCCCACACTTCAAACCAGTTTTTTGAACTGATAGGCAGGCAGGTACTGGGTAGATTTTCGACTACGGTAGCAAAACTTGCAGTGTGACGATGGCTAGTGTCACTATGCAACACCCGTCCCATTTGATCCATATTACTTTGTGAAAATTTCAACGATGAAAGTATATTATGTGCGCATTTCGAAGTTAGAAAGGTTTCAGAGTCGATACCGTAAGATTTGAAATAATGACCCCGGGGTATAGTCGCTGATATGCAGAAATATTTCAACGTGTTACAATCGACGATGTGGTGAAATGTCACAAGTGTGACACAGCAGTCGGTCACTTGTTTGCGATGTCTTATAAAGATGCGCGTGGTGTGTTTTTCTTTATGTGTCTGCTGCGCTTTCGGATTTGCTGTTGATGATGCGTGCTTTATTCTTGTAAAATAATTATTATTATCGATTATGGGAAGGAATGGGGGAGGGGTCATTTGATGGATCTTCCATTTGTGTCATTATCCTTCCATCCGAGGGGATGTTCACTTCTGCGAATTCCTCTGCTCGTGTCCCCTCCAAAATCCATGTAAACGTTTTTGTTATAAATCCTAATCCACTACTGCTATTTGCTAGAAATTTGTCGCTTCTTCATAGCATATTGCATCAGTGAAAAACCGTTAGGAGTAAACTGGATGGCTAAAACTGCAATATAAATAGGTCTGCAGTAGAAGGCGGCTGTGGGGTATTGAGGTGGAGGGGAAACTACCGGAAACTAAATTTTGTGTGATGTTGGGAGATGTCGAATTGTTTTGGGGTGTGGAACTGAAAGGAAACTGAAATCAACGACATGTTTGATATATTATGTCGGAGATTTCTGCACTCGAAAAATTGATGACTTCAGGTGATGATTAGATGATTCCTCGAGTAGAAGTGAGCATTTTTATTGGTCCTGTGATTGGCCTACTTTTGAAAATTGTACAGTTCATTTTACAATTTTTTTTTTGTTACTGCGAGTACCTCTATGACAGCCATAAAAAGTGTTGTTCCCCTTTTTGGGGGGGAAATTGTGCGATCACTATTGCTATTTATGTAGGATAGTGTGTAAAAAAGGCAGGATAGAAAAGAGTAATCCACACGATCGCCTTTTAATTCCACGAACGGAAGAAATCCACGAAACTTGACTCGGCTGGATAAGCAAGAGAGTGGGGCGTTTCATGAAGTCCTGGAATTTAAACACTCCTGTTATCCAAGATCGCAGTTTTATTCGACAAGTCGGTGGGAAGGCGGATGGAAAGAAAAGAATAACAGCATCGAAACGCATGACTCCGACATCAGTTCGAAGCCACGATTGGAAATCGTTGACAGACAATGTGTGAAGGAAGAAGCAGCTTGGCTGAGTATGGAAAGACGTGAAGAGACGAAAGAATGTAGCGAGAAAGAGTCGAGCGATTGGGAACGAATGTGCTCGTCACGAATTGGTGGTCATAACCATGTGCATGACTCGGCCCAGTCTTCGAATCTGACTTGTATTCGGTCCACGTCAAGCGGTCTTGCAGGTTGCCCTGATCACATTCTCGCACTTGCAGTAGTGTCGAGACTAGGACCACCTCAGGTGCACTGAGATGTGCCTGACACCCCTCCCTATGTTGAATGTATATTCCCGATCTTTTTCATTGAGTGATTTGTTCATAACCTTGAGGTGTAATTGAGTTGCTTTCAGTTGTATACGTCGGTATTTGCAAAGAGGCTGCCGTTATCACGATTCATTGATAATTATGTCGCCACGAAAACGTTCGCACTCAAAAAACAGTTCATCGAGCTCCTCGAGCAACAGGTTGGCTTTCCACCCGGCCGCTATCACTGCTCATGTGGCATCAATCCTATCGTTCTTGCATGCTTATGCAGGCTGACTTTTGCAAAGTATATTGTGGCGGTGTTGTGCACGTGCGCATATCTATCAGTTCTCTCTGTCTTCAGTAGTTTCATCTTGGATTGGGAGGAGGGGGGTTGGGGGGAGAGCATGAAAGCTGGAATTGAAGAATGTGAGGGGGGAGGGGGGTAATATGCGCAATGGACTAATTGTGCATCCTAGTGTTGAGGTTATTTCGTCCACTTCAAAAGAAGTTGCAAACATTTAAACATTTAAAAGACATATAGATTTTTCACACAATTTTTAGCTGCTCCTACAAGATTCTTCGACGTTCTCATTCTTTTGTTAGCTTGCGATTCATTAGAAGTGCACCACATCAATGCTTTATTGAATCGTAAAGATTCGTAGAAAACGAGGAGGTGAGAGGTCATTCCAAGTTCAAACGCCTGAGTTGGTTACGCCAAAAGTGCATCCGTAGTTTGCAGTTGTAACCAAAGCGTATAGATCTTCATTAGTAAGTTGGCATGGCGTTAGAATATGACGTGAACCTAAGTGCTGACTCGAGTATAGGCCTTAAATTGGGCGTAGATAGAGTTGTCTTTTAGAATACTGAGTCCGGAAATGTCTAGACAAAAATTATGTTTCTTCGTAATTCAAGAGTTGTCGGACAAAGTCGAGCGCTATCGAATTGGAAGTCTTTGAGCAAATTTATTCGCTCATTTCTAGTCTGCACTGGAATTTTTGTTGAAATTCGAGGGCTTCGATGATGAGGGGTCCTGTATTTTGGAGGTTCCCGGCGAGTCTCAATTGTTAGCGAGCAAAAATTAGTCTAACCCGAGTTGAGTGACCACTAGCTGTGTGACCACAAAGACTGATTTATCTGAAAAGAGGGCACAGTTGTTACTCTCTCTTCCAAGGTAGTACTGCATCACATGAAAACAAAATGCTATTGAACGAATTGTCTCATGTTGTTTGTTAACTTCGCATTTGATGTAAATTTTATGTGCTTTAAGCTCTAAATCAAAGAGTCGAAGTCGTTCACGAACACGTAGTCGTAGTCGAACGTATTCGCCGGATCGTGGTGAGGAAGGCCGTCTTCATGTTACGAATATCGATGAATCAGTTCGTGCTAGAGATCTGGAGGAAGCGTTCGGGTATGCTTCATTATTGAGTTTGGGATGGGTTGCATATTATATAGAAGTTGGAGGTTTGGGTGGATTCTTTGATGAAAGTTTATGGAAGTGTACTTCAGGATTTTGTTGTGAATGGGATAAAAATCGGATAGTTCGCTACAATCCGTAGAAGCTAAGAGTTGGCAGCTTTCTTGTATTCCGTGTTTGGGGTGCCACGTTTTGAAATAGGAGGCAATAATGGATGGTGGTAAATGTAATAACCCTAATCCCAGTGTTGTCTCACTTATCCATGCAAATTTAGAACTGTTTTATCATTGAGGATTTGTCGTAATTTCGAGAGATATGCTTCTATGGAGGTATATTTTTGAATTTTTCAGACGCTTTGGGAAAATAATCGATATTTGGGTAGCTAGCTATCCACCGCTGTTCGCTTTTGTGGTTTTCAAATCGAAAGGCGAAGCCGATCAGGCGCTGGCAGCAATCAATAATACGTAAGTTGTGTTGAGATTTTAAAATAACTAACTTTTTAATCGGTTGACGCTTAATATTGTTTGCTGCGTTGCTTGTTCGGACTGTTTAAGGAGTGTTGTCGAAATTACCTCGTAAACATCCTTTTGAGCCTGACTGTCACGGATCTTTTGCAACGACGAGACGTCGGCGGTTTCGTTCCCGCAAGTGAAGGTGATCGGTTGAGTCGTAAAGAGGTTATGTGCAGAGGTCTTTTTCGCGGACAAAGTAGCATCTCGTTCGAAAATTGCTTTATTAACCCCACCTTTCTGCGGTTGAATGCTCCACTGTCATACCTTCCCCTGTCTATAGAGAGAGTGGAGTCACTTTCTTCGAGAGAGCGCAAGGCAAGTAACCGTAAACTCACATTGCCGTTATCGATTTGTGCGGCATCTTCACATCTCTCTGTGGGTGTTTGCTTTGTCTGTGATTGACTTCTATGTTCAGTGTTTAACTTTTACAGTTATATTCGCAATTGTCGTGTGCGGGTCTCGGTGGCACTACCTCGAGTGCGAGCGTCGGATCGTTACCGTTCTTGGGGCGGCGGTGGCGGCGGATATTATGGTGGTGGTGGTGGCGGCTACGGCAGGTAGGTCGTTTTCGCCCTCGATTTCTATCTTTTTACTACTTTTTTAGCTTCATTATATATGCCATATTCGAGAGTGCTGAAGCACAGTTGAATCGCATCCACCTTCGTTCTGAATTAGAAGCGATCGTTTTTATGTTGATGTCGGGATGGACACTAACGTTGCCAAGTTTTGTAAATAGGAAGCTTGGTACTGCTGATTGGAAGTTAGCCTCATTTTCTAGCGTTGGAATCTGCATCTGATCAGTGGGGTGGCGATTGTTTATGCGGTAGGAGGGGGAAGGTCACTGTAGAATTATTATTCTTAGTGTAGCGTTTCAATTCTTTGGCCGTTGATTGCGAAGGAACAGTTCTGCGGTGTGTTTCTCACTAGATGCGTATCATTGTTTTGCTTTCTTTCTTGCTCAGCAGGCTTCTTACTCAGTCGAAAGCAGGGTGACTTTCTTACTTTTTCCTACCCTAATATTAAGAACTGGGGGTCGCTAGCTCAGTGATAGAGCGTTCGCCTCTTATTCGGAAAGACTCGGGTTCGATTCCCGGCTGATCTCCCAGCGGATCGCAAGAAGGCTGACCACCAGGCATTCCGGAAGGTCTAGTCACAACAGCCATGTGTGGCTGTCAGCTGCGTCGATACTGGAATTGATGAGACTACTGCTGTCTTTGTGTCTTTGTAATATCAAGAACTAGGGCGAGGTGACTCAGTTGATGACCAATGACCGAACAGGTCCCGACACATGTCGTCATTTTTCTCTGTTTTTGTATCTTTTCCTCTCCGTTGATGACCTCAATCGGAAATGCGACTGCATTTCGTGAATGATGCGATTAAATCCGATCGAGACTAGTGTTACGAATGAAAGTGGGTCATCTATGAAATCATCATCCGCTTAGTAGAGTGCACTGTTGTTACTAAGCTGTATGCGTTATTCAGATATGGTGGTTACGGAGGTGGACGCTACAACGACTTCTATGGTGGGCGTTATGGTGGAGGCGGTGGTTACCGTGATTATCCGGATAGACGGTGAGGACCAAACATATTATTTGTTTGATAATAATGGCACGACGTCCTATATATAGCTGTTTGGAAACTTTTTGGTAGAAATTGTGAATTTAACAAAGCAAAGGGGTTTTGCTGGAACATGTGTACATGATTCCTCGATGGGAGCTTTTTAAGCGAGGGATTTATTGAGAGAAAGGAAAAGGGAAGGAGGATTGTTGGTCAGAATCTTTCAGAGCGACTTGCATGGGTTATTACTCATTCACTGAAGCTGCACAAGATGCCGTGACGGCTGTGTGCGGAGACTCATATAACCCATCAGCAACGCTTATGGCATTCCATACATTTTGAGGTGATAGCATGGAAAGGGATTGGGTAATTGTTTCGCACCAATAGAGGCTTGAGGAAGAAAGGGATGGTGCTCTAAAGAAATATGCTGCGCTTGGACGTCACATCTTCGTCTCAAGATTTTCCTGCATGCGATGGTCGCGAAATCCGCATTGTTGGTTACCTTGTTAAATGCGAAGCAAAGATGATTAAATTGTCCCTAACCATTTTCAACTGCCTATTCTATCACAGATATCCCTATAATATCTTACCGTTTCCTGTAAACACCACACTAGCGTACCGTCCTGCTCGCTAATGTTTTGTTTGTCGTTGCGTAATCGCAGGTGGAAATTTAAGTTGTCGGTTCGTTGCAATTTTTTCCGAGAAGAGAAAACACTTTGACCTTGACTTTTCAATTACTTGAATTACATAACAGTGCAGTCTCTTCCTCCCTTCCCCCCTCAATTTCTTCATTTTTCGTTCCTTTTTTTAAACTTTCAGAGCAAGCGGATTCAAATAGTTTTTAATAATTTTTTTTCCAATCAGTGTGGTGTAGGTTTTATTGCTTCAACGAGTGGTGAGCTTGTGCGCCGTGGCCTAGTGGAAAGGGTATTGTTTGAAATGCGCCCAAGTCCTCTTTAGGTTGGAGAGGTTGTTTCTTACAGGTATTTCCAGGTGGGAGACGCAATGAAGGGCCAGCTGAAGAGGTAAGTAAGTGAGGGTAGTTTAAGGCATTCTGTTGAATAAATATTTCATATAGGCCTGGTGACTGGCTGATGGAAACAGTGGTTGTGGTTTAATGGAATCATCAATCCCATGGTTGAACTGATGGCAGACCAAGCGAGTGGTGTTGATGGTGGCACGCTGGTGATCTAGTCTCTGTGTTTGTGGTGGCGCTATATGGTGGCCGATTTGGTGGTTCCTATTGGTCGCATTGGTTTCGTTATTTTTGTGTGTGATGATCGATTCCCGTGTACCACCGTAATCGATGGTAATCGATACTGGATTTGAGTGATGCTAATTGAATTTTTTTTGGACTCGATACATCGTTTCTGAGATGTATCTCTCTCATAAATAAGTAAGTCATCGACGTACCATATCATAGAGATCAGCCTTCTTTTGCATACTGCCTGAACATCGATGCTATCAGCCAGTACGCAAAATGCCAACATTGCACACAATATGTCGATAGCCTTGCGCAAGGATTTTGTTAGGGCTTTGGGCTGTTCGAAGACGGATGCGTTTTCCGTATTATCTTTGTCATTGGTAAGTCCCCGCTGCTGCAAAAAATCTCATTTATTGTTTCACAACAGTTTCTGTTGTATTGTGACATAATTGCGGCTCGTAGAACATTGACGATTGAATCTTAGTAGACTGATGTTGATTGCGGTGGGTGTTGGTGGCGTTTGTTATTTTAAGACGTTGTAGAAAGAAAATCGTCTATAGTGCAAAGGTCAAATGCGTAGTGAGGGATTTTAGGGGTGAAAAACTCTGGCATGATGGGGAGCTGGAAGTTTATTGTATGAAGGGATAGCTCTGAACTTTTTCACTCCGAATTTTAATGTCGGGTATGTTATCACCATTCTTTGAAAGTAAGTGAAGCAAGTTTTCTTTTTTCTGACTCATTAAGGACGACTAGTTCGATATTTTAGGCTTATTGCTAAGTTGTGGTACGGGCTTGGATGCTTTGGCAGACGAATCAAACCTAAACGTTTTATGCTTCCAATTTTGCAACAAATTCGACGAATTGACCTGCTTTTCAGTTAGAACTGATGTGTCTCTTCATTAGAATTTAGAGTGGATTTGGTCTGTATGCGGTGATCGTTTGTGTTTCCCATTTCGTCGACTGTGATGGAAGCGGCCTCTACGTCGCCGAATTCGTATCGTCACTGCAAAGAACTTGCATAAACCCGCACGCCGCCTAGAATTCATTGCGATGCTTAATTTAATGTCTGCAGTGGTTTAAAAGTGCCCGCCTAGTTTAAGGATCATCTAGTTGATTGTTGGAAACGTTGTAGGCAGATCGGAGCTGTGTACCAGTCGCATGCGGAGTTGGTATGTTAAATTCGAGGTGTGTAGAAAACCACGAACTTGGAGGTTGTTCATCGATCAACAAGGCTCCATTTTTTGAGCAATAAAAACACCACATTAGGAACCTGTCTGAAATGTTCAAAAGAAGCCGATTTTCANGAAAACACCACATTAGGAACGTGTCTTCAAATGTTCAAAAGAAGCCGATTTTCAAAATTACTCCTGAATCTTTATTCAGACATTTGTTGTCCACTGTTGTTGTCATTTTGGAGTCTTGATATAGGTGGGCAACTATGTATGGAACGGCTTCTGTAATCTATGTGTATTTGCAGCCGCAGATCGCGCTCTCCACGTCGTGACCGTGATAGGGAGCGCCGCAGAAGGTAATACATCATCTCATTTCTCCATTCACAGGTACAGAAATAGATATGAGAAAAGCTTTCATTGATTTCATTATCGGGATTGTTATTAAAGAGTCTAGGAATTGGATTTAAAACTTATTGCAAAATTGCGATATTCCGTTTGAGACCTTTTTATGGGTGTGAATTGAGTGGTTGAATATTTCGTTCTGCGTTATTTGTTGTGTTCTAAGATGTACGTTACTGGCAGCTGTTGGGACTTCACTTCTTATTATGCTAAAAGGGGATATTGAATGTCCATCGTGCAGCAGATAAGGTTTTTTNNNGTCCATCGTGCAGCAGATAAGGTTTTTTAGGTCGTGTGGCTAAGTAATTGCTGCCTTCTTTACTTAAGAGAAAATCGGTCGAGTCGATGCTTCTAATACTCTTTTATGGGGTGTATGGGTAGCACTTATTGTTCTTAACACTATAATACTTGATATCTCAAAAGATTTCAATAGTTGAACCTCCTAGATAGTAGCATTTTACGCTTGTTCTCTTTCATTTGCTTATTTTTTTTAAATTCAGCAGTGAGATTTTATTGAGATTGCTTACTTCTATCTTACCTACCCACGAAGGGCATCCAATATAGACACGAATTAATTTTTTGGATAGGTAAAAAATGTGGGCATAAAGAATTGTTTCAGGGAAGATTTAAAGTTAGGTTGGGGACGAAATCGGATGACGAGGATCTACGTATTTTCTATAAGCAGATTTCATTCGCATGTCTGATTTCACCCCGAAATTGATCGTTGATCGCTGTGGCACAGAGTAGGAATACCATGAAGGACCATCCAGGGACCATAGTTGCGAATAGGTTAAAACGCATTTGCGATCTCGCATGTGACTGATGTATCATGGATANAAGAGTGTTACGAAAATAATAATCGAAATGATGCGATGCAGATCGCCATCGAGTTCGTCGTCTTCAACGTCGTCATCGTCGTCGGGTCGTCGAAACAAGAGCAGAAGCCGTTAGTGGATGGACTGAAGGAAGAGAACATTGTTTTCATTTTTTAACCGATTTCACATGTTTTATCTCCTTTGTTTTCATGTATTGGTTGTTGTTGGTATTCGACGATATCCGTCGGCATATATTTGGCGCTGGCATTCAGATACGCTGTTCCTTGCGATCATCGCTTGGATTCTTTCCTATGTCTGTGTTCTTAACTCTTCTTGAAGTCTGTGAAGGAGTCAGCTACGAATTTCTTGGCAGATCTTTTAGACGTTCTTGATCATTTTTCGAGAAATTTGTTATAGAGTGGGTACAACACTACCTTTTCACTTGTGTTTTCCTCTATTTTAATATCCATCGCTTAAAAATTTTTCGAATATTTCCGCTATTCGCTTAATTGTATTGAATTGCATTATAGCCGTAACGTGGAATAAAACCGATGTAGAGTTGTGATGAGATCACATCGAGGAATGCTGTTCGCTGTAGTGATAGGTAAGGCGATGGCGGATACAACCCACAGAGGCAGTGATGTTTCGCCGTCATTGGGGTAAAGGTTGCAAGCCACACATTGCTGCTGCGACTTAGCATCGTTGCAACTGTATCCTGCACAGGTCATTTATTTCCTTCTGATATGGGCCGGTCCCTCTGGAAGTTCAGCTAGAGGTTACGAACTCTGGGATACTCTGCACAGAGCGACACCGTGTCTGGCACACTGAATCAAGAAGGCTCTGGTTGCGCAAACAATACCAAACATAAGTCGAACTGCAGAGACCAAACCTTGGGATTTGCATTCGGCACCCTTCGTCATCGGGTGTTTTACATGTTTTGAAGAAGCGCAATGAAGAGTGGCACTATGCCGACACTTAACACCCGATTGACCGTTTATTGCACATGCTGGACGCTTATGCCATGTACATGAATGATATCAGTGGCGAAGATTCCAAAAAGGGATGAGAGGAAGAGTTGTGATCGCAAGCAGACAAACCACAGGATTGTTTATGAGGCATTCAATGGGAGCGTGAGTTCACCGATTGGCCCGCCTTCCTTGAAGAGTGCAGCCGCATCAGATGCATCGGCGGCCGCTTCCTTGTATTGAATGACGAGCCTGTCGTTCTTTGCAGGACCAGCAGAACGCGTGATCTCGAGAGGTGAATTTCCAGTGGCATCCACGAATCCGTACACTGGTCTGAGACGATACTCGTTGTTGTTCGTTGACTTGACCTTGAATGCGAGGCGAACACCGCTCGGGTTGTTCAGCCGGTGCGTCGAAACACCGCCCGCAGCAGGCACGTTAGCCTCAGGTGGGTCGGCAGTAAGCGTGGCCGGGCCTACTGGCGGCGGTGGTGCAGCGCCTGCGTCCGCCGGTGGAGCGGCAGCATCTGGCGCCGGCGGAGCAGCAGCATCTAGCGGCGGTGCTACGGCCGCATCTGGCGGTGGAGCTGCAGCCGCATCCGGTGGAGGAGCAGCAGCAGCATCTGCTGGGGCATCGGCCATCTTCTGTCAAGCCTGAAACAGTAAATAGAGATAGGTGAAGCAGGAAGCAGTGAAAGCAACAACAGCACTAACGACGGAGCTGTCGTCTCCCCGCGCACGCTCTTATAAACTGCTGGTCTCATCTGATATCGCCAGCTACACATCTGTTTGAAACGGCTGAACCAATTTGTAGTAGCGTACAGAAGCCGAGCTGCCGGAGGCAGCTTCCCACACAATTACATGAGTAGGGGTGAATACACTCTTCGAATAGGGATGAAACAAACACACCCTTTCATCGTCAAGGAGGGAATTGGGAGGTATGGGATCGTTGTTGCTCTCTAACACTAAGGGGACGTTGAAGGAACAAACTTTAAAATGATACAACAGCCAATGTAGTTTGAGTAGATGTGACTAGTAACGCCTCAAGACCTCTAAATAAGAAATCCATGAGGGTGGTCGAACCTTTCCGAAGTGCGCCGCCGGAACAATGAATTTCCTGTCGATTTCGACCTTTTTATAGCGTATAGTGTGCTCGGAAAATTTTCATAATTCCTTAATAAAAAATTTTCGCCTCATTCTTTTCAACTATTTCCCATACAAATATTGTGAAAATCAAATTTGTTGTCTCTATAAAAAATGCAATGCAATATGTACAACGATATATGCGAGGCATTTAAATATGTTCGTTGAATGCTCTTGATGAGGTCATTGTTGAGTATTCAATTCTACTGTCTTCACGGCGTCATCGTATTGTAGTTCTCGTATGAAGCTGCTGAGCTTTTTCTCTTCGCTTTAGAGATGAATAAAATGCGGTTAATAGAATAAATATTGGGCTGACAAAACGTTGAGATGATCTTCTTTTTAGTGTCATATTTGTTGCAAAGAGCACAGAAGTGCTATCGATATCTCAGACGAGGAAAGTTTTCAGTCATCTAAATTGTTGCACATATGCCACTTTGTAATAGGAATTATTTCGCGTAGACCATATAATGGACAGAATTGTTATAGGCAGACTTTTATTGGTCAATGTTAAGCCGACTAAACCAATAGTCACAATCAGAATTGTTAGCAACTCGTCTCCGAATTACCGATGCAATCATTCATTTTATCCTTGAGAGGGAGAAGAAGAGGCGGGGGGGAGGGGGGTGTTAGGAGGGTCATGTGTAAGGAGCAAATGAATTTTGGATTTGAGAACTATGGAAGTTGTTCAAATCAAATCGCTTATTTGTATATGCACAATTAGTTCATTTAATTTCAAGTATAGATCACATTGCATATTATTAGCAACTTTGACATAGTGAACTATAAGTATAAGAAGTATCATATCATCTATAGATGTGTCGAATTAAATCACAGTCACATTCGTTCTATCGTTATGCACTGGCACAAACATAAAGCTGTAATTATGTAATCCAAACACGTCGTTTATTACGTTTACTCCGATAGTCAGAAAATAAGTATGTACAGGAATAAGCTAATCGGTCAGTAAGTATGCACAGGAATAAGCTAGT
>JAARMF010004548.1:0-14697 GCA_022844705.1 Toxascaris leonina
TCATCGGTTTTTTAACGTCTAATATGACAAGATGCATATCATATTTTCTCATAGCATTCGCATATTTTTTTACATCAAATCACTTTTTCTGCTGCAAAGAAATTCATTTTGAAATGGGTCGCCATTGTAATTGCATTGCAACAATTCCATTACAATGTATGCTTTTGCTGAAAAATATTTCTTCATTATACACAAAGAATAAGACACTCGTCACTTCAATTGCATCTTTAAAGCATTTTTGCATTGAAAATATTGGATATTGCATTGAATATTCACAAAAATTGCAATTGAATTTTGCGGAAATATTGCAAAAAAAGTTTATAAGCAGCAAGTTGATAAATGATCAAAGTTGCACCAAAACCCTTTGGGAATAACTGTTGGAGCTGTATGAGGCTCATTTTTTTAGGAGGAGACAAGATGTTGGCCACTTAATTTTCATTCTATTCTTCAATATTTCGAGTTATTGCAATATTCCGGCATACTGTTTTTCTAAGACAAGGAAGTCGGTCGCTATATAATTCGCGAAGGATAGATGAGTATAGGTAGTATTAATATGGTGTGCAACGAAGCATCCTTATTTCTTGGTGTGATATACAACGATCATGAATGCGAGCATATGACCAAGAAGGAAGGGGTGACGCTTTTTCTTCGAAGCTCAAATTTGCATAGAGAATTTATTTTGAGCATTTGCTTACCAATAACACTACTCAAATTCAACCATGTCAATGCTGCTTATGATTGCTCGACAATCTTTGAAAATGGATGGCTTGTGACCAAACAATTTCTTTAAATATATCATATTTCAGTATGAATCTTCTAATGAAAGGGATGATAGGACGGAAGGAGGAAGAGGAGGAGAATATTCAGACAAATTCATATTTTTGCGAGCGAATGCACCACAAGATTAGCAGCTCTTTCAGAAAAAAATTCTTCTGAAACCTTGCACTTTTATATAAAGCTCCATACGAAGATTTTTATGAGGAAGAATTCATGGAATTAAATAATTGNNNTCCAGCTGCAATTGGCATGGAATAGGTAATGCACACCTGAGTAACTCATCGCTTGTCAGCATCAATAAAGATTTTCTCATCTGATCCCTTCTTCCCGCTTTAAACCATCTCACAATCCGTCACACTTTGGACCAGCTTATTTCTCTCTCTGATGGACATCCTTGGCATAGAGAAGGAAAATGAGTGACTCTGACGAGCTTACTGTCTATTTACCAACATCCCTCCAACATTCAACTCAATCTCAGCCCAGTTTGCTACTCGATGATCGCCCCAAAAGCTTTTTTGAGAGAAAAAGAAAATGTTTTTTTCAGGATTAATCCAGAGCATAAACACTATCGAACATCGCCAGCATGTGATGAGTTGACTGATATAACCTTATCAATTCAACGATATTGAAATATAATTGAAGGTTGAAAGCATTCATGGCATCAGTCGAAACGCATCACAACTCCCTCCTCCTTCTCCTCTCTCATCCTGCTCCAGCCACATCTTTTGTAATATGGCTCCAACTTCTTACTGAAGTAGGGCGGATTAAATGAAACGTTGCTTGCAAAAGAAATGGCTATGTCTAAAAAATGGATCTCCAACATTTGAAAGCTTGCCAAGTGAAAATGCATTGCCGCATACCTAATGAGACCAGGTGAAGAGTGTACAGACCCATGGAGCATCATCTGCGGCTGTATGTGGTCAGCTTGAAGAGGTAATTTATCTCCAAGGTAAGCAATAACACTAGTTTTGCTTATATATTTACGAGCGCCTATTTCAATGGCATCGGATAGTGCAGCAAAAAGTGCAAGAGTCGAGTGAAGACTACAGTGAGTGGGTGCAGTAATATAGTTTTCGCAACGATGAGTTTGTGTCGAGAGAGTTGAGAGGCTTCTAGAAGTCAAAATCTATCGCAGAGGCTTTCAGAATCTTTAAAAGGCCACATCAGCTGTTTCATCCCGTAGCACAAGAACGCAATTGTGGCATTCTCAATGGAGAGCATGGTTGAGTCGATTTTAGGCAAAAACCGAAGAATGATGGTAAAAGTTTTTTTTCGGTTTAAAGAAGATGTTATAATCTTCAACCGAGCATGTTTCGAACAATCAATGCGTTGAGAGCGCTGTTGGTTTCTTCCATTTCGACAGAAACATTATTGCAAAAACCAAAGGGACAACAATATGTAACCCCCCACTGCCATAGAAAATTCGCTTTCAAGACACTTTCTCATCTTTCTCTGCACGATTTTAACCGATTTTGTGTTATACATATCAATGAAAAGCTTTCAAAAGAGTCGAGTTGAATAATATTTCAAACGCTCCGAGAAATTTATTATTCCGTCTGGAACCGCCAATAAATTATTGTCTAGCGTGCTATCAGATTTTAAACATGCCATCTTTTCTGCGCAAGTTGATCGCTATATAAATTAAGTGTTATAAAAAACGGCTCAGTTTTCTTCGGAAAAAAAATCTGCGCCATCATAAAAATTATTCATGTTTTTTGAGTTTTTGGGAAATCTATTTCAGAGGTAAGTTCCCTACCATTTGAATGAATATATGGAAATGAACACTTCCATACTTTCATGAACGTGGTATTTCGATGGTTAAGAGGTATCCTCGTAAAATTTCATATCATATCTTCCGAATTCCATTCGGAATAGTGGTTCCAATCGAATTTCAGATGACAAATTTTCAATGCCGAAAAAATTATCTGCAGTCCCACCCGACGGTCTGGAAAAAAAATGTGCTCAAGTCGATGGTGCGATTGATTATCGCTTCGTTTTTTGAGCAGATGAGCTCTCCATAGAAATGGATCCTTGTCATGCAAAGCGATGCTTCCGACAAGGTAATTAACTTCGAAAACAAGTTGCTCAGTGAGACGACTAGTCATTCACATCTTCTCCTTATCTATTTGTCTACGTTCAGAATATGAAAATAAGCATGAGAATAAGAGTTTGCACTTGTTCGTCTTCTTGGATGTTGAGGAATGTGCCGGGATGATTTGATGTCAGTCGTATTGGTGCTCGAGCGAGATATTCTGCCAATTTAATGGAACATACATACGCCTCAGGCGATATTCTTTATGGAGACACACGAAGCGCATCGACAATAAAAGTAATATTCGGGAATGCTCATCACATCAACTGGACTTCGAAGCTAGCTAGATTGATGAGCAACTCTATGTTTAGAACAAATGAGCTATTGGAAAGGGAATGAAAAATTTTTGACAAAGTACAGCTAACATTAAAAGTCACTTATTTCATATAATACACTTAAACGTCATTTGCTATCATCCATTTATTGCTTTTGATCGGAGTTCATCTTGTTAATTCCTCTTTTTTATTTTGAAAACAGCAATCATAAGCAGTCGATAATATCACTAAGCAATAATCACCCAATTAGCCTAACGTTCTCAACCTGAGACTCATGGTGAAGCAGTCTCGCCATCTAAATTTCCTCAGCTGAAACTCAGTCAACACGGTCACATTCAGGCGCACTCGACCTATTTGGCCTCTCAGCTCATGTGATTATTCGGAGTCAATATCATCTGGATAAATGATGAAATTCAGGATGAAGCGGCTCATATCGATCATGCAAATGTGTTTCATTTCGACACTCATAGAAAGCAATTCTGAAAAGTGGTATCCTACGAGGTTACAAAGACTTCACTGAAATAAATTGGAAGATTTATTACTGGAGGCATCCTTCGAATCACAGTCGGAAAGTTCTTGGCAGGTGTGTATAATCTGACAAGCAGTGTGCTTCAATGAACTATTCTTTTGTTTGTGAAATAAATGAATAGTGGGTCTGGTAGGCTACCTAGGCACCTGTAAATTAGTGATTGGTAGTTTGAAAACATGCAGCTCACTGGTGTGTTTTAAGTTGCCGCAGAAAGATTTTGATGGATTCTATATACCATTGAAAAATAGGGCAGCCAGAAAACAGTTACCTGAGGTGAATACCGCTTGCTTTTAGCGTCTTCTTGTTCGAACAATCGACTTTTTTCGTTATTAAGAACTAGTTCTTGTGATCTCAGCTTTAAAAATTGTTCAAATGACCAGAAGGAGAAGCGATGCTCAGAATAATCGGAAAAACACGTTCGGGATTACAAAGAATCCATTTAGATTCCTTTAGCGCCAATATTTGGGAAATTTTCACAATTCGTTTCATACACTGCCGCTTATTTCCCGAGTACTAAACTTTATGTGGTCATCGTATTCATTTTCCAACAGATGGATATTTGGAAGAGCATAGAACTACTTTACTACCACGGAAAAATTTGAATGAAGTGGGAGCTCATAATTATAACGTTCGCTTGAAAATTCTTGATATTATGGCTATCGGAATATCCGTAACACATTGAAAAATTAAATATTATGCAATGGAATAGTGTAAGGTCCCTTAAACATTTTAAACTTCNCTCAATATTGTGCAATGGAATAGTGCAAGGTCCCTTAAACATTTTAAACTTCGTTAATTGTTTCCGTTCACGTAAATTGCCCACAATGGTCTAACCGGTTGCAGACCGCCTGTGAAACCTTCTATTAAATGGCCCTTTAAGTTTCTTCTACTATAATGCTCTTCGGGTTCAGAATAAATAGTCCATTTATTACTGAGGCTAAACAATATTTGCATCCTCATAAATCGTTCGACACAGCTTCAAAAAAAATAATGAACATCGTTTAGCAATCACATGCTTTGTCCATAATTTCCGCTTTTTCTTATTCTTGTCTTATGTTCATGTGTTTTATTATATTTTTTGCTTCACATTATTGCTATCATTCTTTGCCTCATTTTGAGCAAATTCTTCAATCCAGCATATTCATCATCTATATAGTTTGCTTTATTGGACGACACAATAAAGACTGCATGATTGAGGTGCCTAAAGCAATCGACTTAAGAGACTTTGATTCACAATCGAATTAATGACTGCTCAGTTTATGAGCCGAAATATCCACTTGAATCTCCTATAAAACATCATTGTAAGAGGACTGTACAAGAGGTTTAGGAATGCCATCTGCCATCCAGAAAGAAAGTCGGATAGAGTTGCGGTAAGATTTAAGGAAAGACCAATGGTCATCAAGTAACGTAATATTTGATTCGACAGCGTTGTTGGTGTTCGTTTGATATTATTTGCTATCGTTATAAGACAAAAGAAGATTGATCTCAATATTCTCCATTAAAACTCTCATTGAACAAGAAATGTAATAAAAAACATGAAATTGAGCGTATGAATTGATTATTTGATATGTAAGCATCGATATTGCATAGTCGCCATTTGCAATCAGCAATATGAGTGTTGCAGATTGCAATCGATATTGCAAACAAGTCAAAAGTTGAAAAACAACTTGAAAATATACATAGAGTTATGCTCAACAAAAAAAAAATTTGTCTTCAGCACACACTTTTTTCTGATATATTTCATAAGGTGACAAAGATTACGACAAGGTTTCCTATTATTTGCACACCGAATTATTATTCATTTGGCCGAAACGTTATAAATTGTTCTGTCAATTAGAGCTGCCTATTTGAAAATGCCTTATTCATTTATTAATGTTTCAATCGATTACGGCCGGTAAAGAAAGTTGCATATCGAGTAAGACACCACCCTAGTTGCTATGGCTTTTTGGGGGGAAATTCTCATTCAAGCTTGTTATAAAAATGCAATTCGTGCTATATATCAATAGTGGGTTGACGTTTCTAGTAATACATCGGAAGGAGAAATGACAAGAGCGCAAGACGATGAGCACAGTAAAGTTGGATACAGGTGGAATGCAGGTAAAAGGGTCACTCATATACTATTCTTCCTTACTATCATATAGTTATACCGATACGATAGATCGTTTGCGGCAATAAAACACTCAACCTGAATGAATATCATCGCAAGATAGGAAATGGAGGATAAGCACATCATTATAGCACATCGTTATAGCACACCTCTTAATACATCCCAGCAAGCGGGTACCTTAAAAACTTCCCGCATAATAGGGTGCATTTGGAAAGGGTTTCAACAATAGCGCGATAGCCTGAATAATGTCTCCGCAACGCAATTGAGGCAATTCACTCGCATCAGCTCTAACACAACTCGGATTTGTTGATTCGTTCGGCCCATAGCGTTAGTTTTTTCTATCGCTATATGCGTTTTTTCCAAGAAGCATTTAATGCTTTTCTTCATCGGATCATAAACGTACGACATATGGCTTGTGTTTTTGGGAATTTTATAGGGAGAAGCGTTGAGGTTAGCCTGCAGTTGGCATATCAATAGAATATCCTCAGTTTCAACTTTCATATCCGAAAAGAACATTGGACTTCGCGCATAAAGCAATATGAACTTGTGGTCGGAGAAAACTTACAACCAAATGACGAAATGAATTCGAAGCCAATTTCTGAAAGTAGAGTCAGCTAAAGAAGATAGACATGTTTGGAACAAAATCAACTTTTTAAACCATGGTCTAAGCTTGGTCCGAATCATTGTGCAGTGAACTGGGAAACGTGCTTGGAGATCTTAAGGATCGGGAAACTGCTGTTTTCTTCCTCATCCTCATATTGTGTTATCAAAGGAGCATTTTAAATTTCGATTTCACTGTTTTTATTCGCGATAAATTTATCAATAGCTTGCACTAATATCGTTTGTTAAATGCTCAGCTTAAGTTCTAAATGAACAGAAGTTAATTCCCTATAGAACAATTTTAGTGTCACATAACTATAAATTGATCGCTAATTTTCCGTATCTCTTGCTTTGCCACATTTCCGATTATAATTCCGCTGTGCTATGAACAAATATGAAAAAATGAGTGATTTAATTATCTTCATTCATTATACTCCGTGTTGCCAAACTTGAAAAAAGCTATAGTATCGCATTCAGGAGATATAACACGAGTTTATATTAACGTTCATGCATAGATCAAATCGACCTAAAGCAATCAAAATAGTAACGAATCGAAACATTTTATACTACGATATATATNATATATATATATATATATATATATATATACTACGTGAACCAAGTCAAAAATAAATAAAAGAAAAATTAGAAGCTATGTTCACTCACAAAACATACAAAAATAAGTAGGATGCTTGGTAAATTGGAGGCAGAGAAAGTTACGGGCGAACAGATCCATTTCATGCACTGAAATAGAATGACCAGTGCATGCAAACCGATATGCACGACTTCTTGGAGCGTTATCCTCTCACAATCGCCTTAAGTAAACACAACGATCGAAATTCGCCCACCACAAAGAACGTTGCTTTTTCTGAGGTGATGCAGCGAAATGCGTCCAACGAGGTAAGCGCACTCTCCAACGGCAATTCAATGTGAAAATAACCCCCCAAAACAATAGCAACTTTCTTTGTGCAATTGAAATCGATTCAGGAACCATCAGAATCAATCGGTTGCATCATTCACATAAAGCATCTTTATTCGCATCTAATAAACTACGCAACAAAAGTTCCCTCTCAAAATTCAATCACGCATTTCCACTCAACCTCAGCTTAGATGCCTCAGAAGTCGATGATTAGTGTGCTGTACTTACTTCAGTAGGACAGCTCAGCGACTCTATTTCGCATGATTCTTCAAGCGATTTTAACCTAAGGATGGCGCGTCATTCGCTGTTGAGGCGGACAATGACGTGTGTCTTCAGCCATCACCTGGCTCGAGGGATTCAACAAAGGGCGCTCAGTTTGACATCTCAAGGGAGAGATGGGCAACACCGACAAACTCCTTTCTCCTCTCGGCATCATCAGATCATTTCTTCTTGCCTCGTTGAATTTCTCTGGGCCTGATATGGGAGAAGAAACAGCTCTCTTCTACACTCTTCCTATACTTTATCTGCCTCATTATCGATGCATTTCTTTTTTTAGAATAGTGGAGGATGAGAGGGAAGGGGGGTCATCAATGACAGGCAAAGTAGTTGGTTAAGATCTCTTCGAGAGCGCTATGATTTCTTCAGAAATATTGCAACAAGTCAAGAATGTATGCACTCCGCATATGATGGTCGAGAGAATTCGTTGGTGACTCAGAGCATCCTTCTCTGATCACCGATATTTGCCTCGAAAGCAAAAAAGCAGACCGGAATCGCTATTATGAATTTTCAGAGGTGTCATTGAGGATGCATGTATTTCCTATAACCCGCTTCCCAGAATTTGAGTGAGTATCGCAGAATTCAGATGTTTCATCTCATATCGAAGCCAAATTTATTCCCACGTTACATTTTCGATGACAACCATCGTTTGAAGAGCACTGAACGTCGTCTGCGTATTGCCTCGAGCTCTTGACGTTTTATTTTCAGAGGTGATGCTGTGCCATTTTACTAAGGGTATATATGGTCGGGTACCGGCTCGAAGAGCGGACGGCCATGATTTCCGGTCTCTCCTACATATATTGTTTTCATCGGTCATCAAGCACTGCTTACACTATCTTTGACACTGGATATAGATGATCGCAGTGAAAGCTCCTGTCCTTTCCTCCTTGACTCACAATTTTTTCAGTCTGGAGATTGATGGCCACTTCTTAGTGCACATAGAAGTGCCAAAAAAAGATACGTTATGAGTGTGAGCATTTTGCAGAATAATTTGAATAAAAGCTGATTGATATGCAAGCTAATAGCACACGTCGTTACTCCCCTCTAGGCATATAGCAGCTCTAATTTCTCGCGTCAAAGCAACTAATAGACTTAATAAGCCTTCGCTCTTTCCTCACAACGCAAATCTCATCTCTTCCAACATTTACATTTACTTACTTCAATGTGTAATTTTTTTGAAAGCGCAAGGAAATGAAAAAAACAGTGAGGAAACATTCAGTTATCCCTGTGAAGACCATAGTTGGCAATTACACTGACAATAAATTGTCCGTTAATGAATAAAGGAATATGTATGATGAAATCTCGAAACAACGAATCTTCCTGAAGCGAAATGAATCGCAAATCGACGGGTATAATGCTTCCGATTCCACGAGGAAAAACTGCTTCAGATGATTGAATTCGCAAGAAACTACAGAAAATTGTTGAAATTTGGAGAGTTATTCATTGACATATTCTCACAACGAAGTATTGAAAACTCTTGTAACTATATGAGAATACATAGGGGAAAATCACATTGGTGCAGATGACTGTTGTAGAGATTTGACATCTCCATATATCATTCGTTGGTGGAATCTATGCAAATTTGCTAAGTTCCTTTTGAAGTTCGGAGATCAGAGATTGCTAATTTAGCTTTAGCTCTTATCTTGGAATTGATCAATGCTCACAATGCAAATTAATCTCTTTCATTTCTGACAATCTAAACTTTATTAAACAAACAAACAAAAAATAAACAAGTGGATGGGCGTTGGTGAGCACAATCTGTGCTCTTGCATTGCTTTCATCTGGCCAATTAGTTTTATTTTTTGCATCACAAAACTCTCGCTTTCTGCGACCCAATTGATGAAATATGAAACTCTAACCGATATAAAATATTTTTCAATTTTTAATAGCATGTTTGAATGATTTCAATTCTCATCGCTGTTCAGAACAAAACTTGGTTTCTTTCCTGGCTAATCATTATTCTGGTCAATCACTATTCACATTCAGTGATTACTGATCCGGTAATGATGGGCATATCGGTGGGTATAAAAGATATTGTGAAAATGCCTTTTTACTAAGAGAATTTGTAAAGTCATCTAACGAAATCATTCGCTTAATACAACAGCTAACAATCTAGTCGACGTAATGAAACGGTTTTGAGGATCTTTGAGAATGAAAGCAAAATATGCGATCCTTTTTTAAGAGCTTCTAAAGTTGATATATTTAATATATAATTAATAGAGTTCCATACCGCAAAATATTCTCCTCAAGAAGTTTCAACAATTTCGACGATACGATTTTGATGATTCCAAAAAAAACTTAAATATTCTGACGAAATACATTCAAGAAAAATACAAACTTAATTTTTCCTGTTGGAACGGATCAATTTGAATAAATATTGTTTGAAACTCATGAAAAATCAAATTTTGCATTTTCAAGTCAGCAATCGCAATCAACCACTGATCCACTTCCAAATAAATAATCAAAAAGCTTTCGGCAAAATGCCCAAACAATTTCACATACGAACGTAATAATTGTCCAGAAATAACAACTGCGTGAATTCTTGTTGAATTCACTCCAGATTGCTTTTCAATAAAAAATTTTAGCCTTTTCATAATCACAAATTCCTCGAATCTATTTTCCAGCATTTTCACTAAAGCATTCAAGCAATATGAAACTTACAAACTAAATAGCCTATGCGTGCAGTAATTTTTTTCTATTATTCATAATGGCTATTCAAAAAATTGCTTCACAATATTTAGATTCCACCGGAAATCATTTCCGAATGAAACAAACATTGATATTCACAAATGATTCTTAAGTTCTTGCCTATTACTTTAGTGATTTAATGGTCGAGTAGAAGAACCGCAATGAAGCGATAAAATTGCATGTCGCATATACCAGCATAGTGACAGCTATTCACACTTGGATTGCTTAAGTTGGAAACATTCGATGACATCATACGTTTACACTTTTCATGTACACTAATGTAAACAAGCAAATAAATAAATAAATNATACACTAATGTAAACAAGTAAATAAATAAATAAATAAATAAGGAAATAATAAATAAATGAGGAAATAAATAAGAAAAACATAGGCGATAGAGGCGTCAATTGCTAAACGTGTAGGTGGTGCATGGGATCACTGATTATGGAAATAGCCATTGCTGGCATATTTGAAAGCGAGAGGTTAGCGGGTTTGTACTGATTCTCTAGAGAGAGGATGGACAAAGATTTATAGGTCTTATCATTCATGACATTCCCACGCAGAAATCTCTCTTGAGCATTAACATCATGATTATAATGATCGAATATTTGGCTTGTTATTTTAGCGTGCATTGCAATTGCAAATTTTGCAACAAATTTGGATTTTATCGCAAAAATTTCTTCAAAAATAAACATTTCATATTTGCCGTTGCCTTTTTTAGTAAACAGAACTATTTGGTTGACATTGATCGATGGCCTAATAACTTCCATTTGGGTAATTAATAAGTATTTTAAAATTGCAAAGATAGCCTCATAGAAATGAATAGTTGATAAGTACAGAAAGAATAAGATAATGTTTAATAAAAATTTTGTGATCGAGGACTCTCTTCCAGAAAATGCTGAATACTTCAGCGATGAATATTGCAATCACGAGGAAAATTTTGAAAATCGTTGCAAAAGAACGGCGATTTTTAATTGCACTATGACTATTGGCCATTAGCAATGCAGAAGAGAAGCAAATGCGATGGGATGCGATCGAGCATTACTAGAGCAGGCAATGCCTGTTATTCGAGAGAGAGCATCTAATTATGTGCCATAAACAGCCATCAAGATTCGATTGCAGCAATCATCATACTTAGCTGCAAATCTCTCTAATGTTGAGTAATTTGTATGAATAGTGTGAATTAATTGTTACAACAATTGAAGTTATTTATGAATATTAATAAACGAATTAATATTGCATTTTTCTTCCCTTTTTTTTCGGAATTTTTCATCAATCCTTGTGGCACAAAACTATTCTTATCCAATTTTCGTTTCATCTGTTCTTAAGAATAGAGAAAAATCAATATTTCAAAATGGACGAGAATAAGACAAGGTGATTGAAGCAATTTTTAAAATGAAAACGAATGCGGTGATATAGCAATCGCCTAATATGAGAGATTTGGCAAATGCAACTGTTTAGCTAACTCTTAGAGGCGATGTTTCGAAGCGACATCGGCTTTCGCCACATCCGAAGACTAAGAGATCTTCTGGCATTCCCCTCATCTCACTCCTAAAGACATGGTATCATCATCACGCCTCCATTATATTACCTTCGACTCCAGGAATAAAGGTGAGCAGAAATCATCACCTTTGCATTAAGCGTTAAGCAATTGTTGGTAAAAAATTGTTTGACATTCATATCTGCTTAACAAAGGAGAGTTTGGCCAACTTAAAGGAAGGATATCTTTTGAAATGCTCGAAGCATTGAGTGCTCACTTTGAACTAGGCGACTTAAGAGACTTGGAGCAACCGAAGAGTATAAATGTGGTCAGAATTTGCATAATTTAAGCTATGTTAGAAAGATAACGCTGGCTAGTCGCAGGCGGTGTAACCTTGCAAACACCAGAATGGTGGAATGCTCCAGATGGGATTCGGAAATTCTAGCCCCGGTCTCTTGGTGCGTAAAGGCTTCCTGCTGCGTGCTAATTTCTACTTTTCCTACTCTCTCATTTGCCACCCCTCCACCACCTGTTTTCTGCACCTTGACAATTCTTCATATTCTGCACCTTCACGAATTTTTTTTTTTTGGGCGCTTAAACTGAGACGCTGAGAGGTTTGTGGCATATCTTGCTATAACGCGCAAGAATCTGCAATTTCTTGCAATTTCTTAAGGATTTTGCAAATAACTTTAAATTTGCACCATATTTGCGAAGGATTTTTGCCCATGAAAGTCAGTCAAGAATGATCATTCATCTCACAAACAATGAATGGGAAATTTTTCAACGGAGCGTTTTTTCATAAATCTATACTCGATAATGAGCTATATGAAATAGATTGTTGCAAAACACTGAAACATACATAAATCGGTGGATTGAATATAATTCTTTTTTCAATTGAGTTCGACAATTTCGATTTTGATCTGAGAACACAACATTGAGAGCGACTATTGCGTCATAAGCACTTATGAAAATGCATTCAAATGCATTAAAAAAACTTAAACGAAATGAGTGGCAAATAGAAATTTATGGTATGCCAAATTCTAGACGCTAATATCAGTGGATAAGAAAAAAGATAAGGAAAGTGGAATGCTTATAATTCATCTTTCAATCGAATTTAGTCGGTGTATAAGCAAATTGAAAAGGCAATATTCAAGAAAAAGCTAGCTACTAATGGATTTTTGCGAGCAATGATCGCTTTTGAGTACTTTTTTAATTTGTTTACGGAAGATTTCTGAAAACATTGATGGGAATCCTTCCCCGTCGGGGAAGAAAAAGTGGACGCCAATTGAATTCAAATGCACTAAAAGATTTGCACTGAATTATTCAAGTGAAATTTTTCTTCTTTTGAGGTAATTCGATTGACTGACGAGAAAATGACCGTCAAAGGGAATTCCGAACGTTGCAACGAACTTCCAACAAATTTCACAACTGCAGCCAGGTTAGCTGAGTCAATTTCAAGCACTCGAATTGAATCGAAATGATATTCGCACTTATTTGCCTTCAACAATAAAGAGATATTTGACTCCATCAGCGTATTTAGTTAGGGAATTGACTCAATCAAGAGTCTATGAAAAAAATCTCATTCTAGCATACGAATACCGCACACATACCAACCACCCCAACGACTGCACGGACTGTAATTCGGTATGTAGATGCCGCAGACATATACAAGCCAATGCACACAGCTACACATACACAGACATATAAGCGTGCATACTCTTGCGCACGTGCTTGCAGATGTACGCGCAGCCGCACACATGCAGTACCTGCACACACGCTTGCACAAATGCAAAGGCACAAAAACGTACTCGTAAACATGCGCTCATATGTACGTGCATACACATTTATGCACTAACACTCATATGAATACATGCGAATACACTAGCACGCAGAAAAACATCAATCTTGTACATACGTATATAAAGGTATCAGTACCAACGAGTCATATATATGCAAAGGCACAAAAACGTACTCGTAAACATGCGCTCATATGTACGTGCATACACATTTATGCACTAACACTCATATGAATACATGCGAATACACTAGCACGCAGAAAAACATCAATCTTGTACATACGTATATAAAGGTATCAGTACCAACGAGTCATATATATGCAAAGGCACAAAAACGTACTCGTAAACGCTTGCACAAATGCAAAGGCACAAAAACGTACTCGTAAACATGCGCTCATATGTATTCCTTATATTGAGATGAGCCTTTCAAGAGATTGCTGCGATGTGATAACGAGTGAAGCTTCCTTCAGAATAATGATGGAGATAAAGGAAATTTTATTGGGTAAATTAAATTCACCATAAAGCAAATTAGAAATTGCGCATGATATTGGTGTGATACTTGACAGTATTGTAGTGCACGAATCGTCCAAGCGAAAATTTGCTTCCAAAGCAAGCATATTCGCAACGCCGGGCAAGACTTTTCCATCAATGACAATGACGTTTAAGCGATGACCTTTCAGAAGACGATGTCGTTTCCTGGCCATTTGAGACCAACTCGGGAGCATGGAAGAATTTCTATGACCGCCACCGCCAGTGATACAATTAAGGCTGCTGAGACATCGGGATAATGTGGAGACGCTTCAATGGACTTCAAGAGGAAATAATTTCGCATTAGTTCAATGGACATTGTNCGCGAAACCAATTGGTTACATTCTATTTTAGTATCTCGAAACTGAGGTGATTGTTGCTAGTAATGCATCATTATGTATTGTGGCATTATGTCATGTGATTGTTTATAGGGTGCATGTGATACAGAGTGTATAATGAACTCAGTGATGAATAACGCTGCAATAGATGAATTCTGCAATATGAGCAAATTGCAGTGAGAAGTGCAAAGATCAAATGTGAGCAGAGTCTTGAAAGGGATGACTTAAAAATACTGGAGATTGAAAAGTGAACGAGACCACCAGCGAAAATGTTATATACGTTTGCGATTTA